>CABEEJ010002561.1:65158-107574 GCA_901482245.1 Timema douglasi | reverse complement strand
TTTTTTTGTTATTTTATTTAACAGAAAGACTAAATGCGCTTGCAGTACTTTCAATGGAGAAAAAATTCCTCAATTGTCATCCAGAGATCAAGGAGGAAATTACTGAACTTTTTGCACAAATAAAACAAGAAGAATGGATTTCATTTTTAAATTAATAGATCAAGCTTGAATTATAACAATTTAAATTAAACTAAGTAAAAAGTTGTTGTTTTTTAAATATTTTATCAAGTTCCTGAATAAATTTTCTTTTTATACATTTTTTTCCTTTTACACAATTTTTAAACAAAGGGTACACATTTTCTGGAGCAGCACCCCCACTAATTTTAGCTACGAGCCGCCACTGATTATAACATTCATACATTCAGTTAACTGTTAAATTACTGGTCTGGTTATCAAGTTCATCCTATAATTATAATTGGTTTTGAACCACCAATAAGCAGTATTAAAGCTGTTAAAAAAAATTGTTTGGGATTATTATTATCATTATTATTATTGGGGGGGGAGGGGGATTCGGTGCATGAATTTAAATTTCTCAACTACTCAAATATGGAATATCCTTAAGGATTCTAGGGTCCCTTCCCTATTTAAAAATAAAAAAAGAATAATGGTCTTTTAACTACAGAGGAACCATACATTTTCCATTTACAACTTTTCACTATGATAACACAATAATACACTTTAAGGCAATAAGCACTATGGAACTGGAATATTTAAGACACATATTGACTATCTTGGTGTGGTTGCTACCCACTGACCCGCCTCGGTGGCGTAGTTGGCTAACGCACTTGTCGTGTTGAAGCTCGACTGCTGAGGACGAGGAGATCAAGGTTCGAATCTCGGTCGGGTGAACTGGGGGTGGTTTTTCCTAAAATGGTTTTCCACTCTCCCTCCACGCAAATGCGGTTTCACTTCTTCTAATTCAACCTCCCCAAGTCCTAATCCATTAGAGTAATTAGTACTTAAAGTGTATAACCCGAACAGGTAGTAAGACGCAGTGCTAAATATTATTATTAATATGGCTACCCACTGGCGCAGCCATGATTCGTTTGTATTGGGGGGCTAGTTTTACTGACCAATTAAGTAGGGTCCATTGGTTTTTCCCGCAGGAAAATTTGCAACAACAACAACAAAATAATAATATTCAAAATAATATAAAATTTCTAAAAAAAACCTCATTTTTCAAGTTTTTCCAAACAATCTGCTTGTTAACAAATTTGTATTGGTGCATACTTTTAGAATATACAAACATGCAAGTTTCAATAAGTTGTATTTTGGAAATTTGATTTATAAAATTATTTAATGAACTAAAATCTAGTCTTATATTAATTTTCTTTGGCTTCATAGAAATTATGTTTGAGAACTTCATCCTGCGTAACTGGCACCTCTGGATGTATGTACATGAAGCCCATTAAGTCTGGCTTCACTTTTAGAGCTCCTCAGGTATGATTTTAACAGTTTTAGGGACTAGAAAGAGTGTTCATTTGTGCACGTTGTTACGGGAAGTAGCCATTATTATGAGAAGTTCATGTTTGGCTTAAAATCATGACACATCTAAACCTTTGAAATATATTGTTGGGTTTTGATTAATAATCCAGCACCACAGCCTTTCTTTGTGTCAAACGGATTAACAAGGAAACATATTGGGAGAAAGGGTAGTCTACACAAAGAAACCACTAATTACATTTCACAGTCACTTGTAAAATTTCCCTTTTTTAAATTACTGCAAAAAAAAGGTTTAATAATATTTATTATACTGTACTAAATCAATAATCCTGAACATGAAAGCCTATTACTAACTTGTTTCACTGTGGAGACCCAAGTCCAACTCGTTGGCGATAGTTGGCCTGCTGCAACACAGGACTTGAATTGGAGAACCCTCTTCAGGCGCAGGTAGAATTACTGTGGATTCACATGTTCATCGAAAAACTATCGCAGAGCAGAAATATGGTCACGTGACATGCTCTAAGCTAATCACAAGATTTCCGCTTAATCTGCATAAGCTGTTTTGCTAAATTTCAACTACTCTCTACTTTGTCTGCTCTGCTCGAGATGTTAGACACAGGAGAACCAATCAAATCTCAGAACCAACCATCTCAAATCAGTTTGCATGCATATTTGTCAACACATGTGCTTCATAGCCAGAAGCTAGCAGACAGATTAGTTGGCCGTTGTTAGGAGATTTTAAATAACCTGTTAATGTAAAGCTTGTGTATAGTTGTATTGGATTGTGCTACGACACAGTGTTCTAATTTGAAAACATCCATCGGAAGAATGATCTAAAATATATGTTTATCCACTATGAAATAATATATGTTGATAATAAGGGGTTTTAAAGCACTGCAATATATCATGGGTTAGCCTAAAGTGTGTGAATTACTGCGCAGATTCTGCTTTCTATTTCTTAGCGAACGTGTGAATCAAGCTTTAGGCTCACGCTCAGTAACTGATCTTTGATACTAGTAGTTGAGGCTGATGTACAAATCCTTGCATCATTTGACGATTTTAATAAATTGGCTGTGGAATGCTCTCCATGAAGCTCAAAACTTATTTACTGATTATAATAATAAATAAAAAACAGAAATCAACTTACCTAAATGTATACCTATTTATTAAACCTCTCCTGTTGAACACTTTCCACTAATTTGTCTATTCTTGTTTCATTTGTATTACTTAGTGCTATTCGCATTCAGGAGTCGATTCGAAATCAATTTTTCTGCTTCGGTTTAATATAGTATTGTGAAGACCCCCTTATTCAAATAAATAAGTAGAAAAAAAAGGCAGTAAATTTTGAATGGTGATGGTAAACAGATGGGGATTATTTATATTATCCATGTTTCCCTTTCTCTTCATTACCCTGGAAAATCAAGAGTCTTACTGTACTTACATGCTTACGATCATTGAATGCTTTCTTCCAAAACATAAAATTTAAGATAGTTGATTTCAGTAATAAACAACTAACATTTTAAATTATTTTTTCGAGGCCCCGCTTCCCCCCAAAAATACAACCTTTTTCAGCCCTCCGGTTAAGAATCACTGGTTTAGAGCACCTATAAGATATGCATGCACCTTAGCCTCTTTCCCTCTTTCCTTCCCTTTCAACCCTCATGTCATTTGAAGGCCATAGAGGCACTGTTGAGATTGCTTTTAGTAAACTATTGTGGGTTTCGTGAAGAGGACAACCCCACAAACACAATTTAAAAATAAAAATGCTGCCAAAATATTTTGTTTGAGATTTTTTAAATATTTAAGTTATTTTAATATATCTATTGGAATAAGAATTATTTCATTTAAAGTAGGCAAGCAATGCTTACATGGACCAACTGTCACTGCTTATTTTTTGAAATGCAGGGTATTATTATATTCATCTTTATATATGGTTAGAACCCTCACATTAGCTCGTTTTCATTTAATAACCCTGCAAATAAAGAGTTTTTAGAAACATCTCGCAGATGTTTTATTAACCTATTACACAAATTTAAAATTTGTTTCATACTTTCTTATGGATAAACTATGCATTGGAATGAAAGCTTAATACTAATAGCAACTAACAGATTGTATTTGAATACAACATTAAGTTGATTTATATAGAAAAATTACAATATTTTATTGTTTCAGGAACATGAAATATGAAACTAAATTTATTTAACTACTAAGTATGTAATCATATCATTCATCAAGGTAAAATATAAATCAAACTAAAGATGATTAAACATGTTGAAATAAAACTTTTGTTAATTTTTATCTTCTCTCACAGATAGGCATGAGTAGTAAAGGATTAAATGATGATCAGCTGTGTCTCACTACTTGTTCAGGTCTTACATGAACACTTGTATGTTAGGGATGAGGGAAAGTTAAATTTAAAGGAAGTAATGCGTGAAGGGAGAGTGGAAATCCACTTAATGACAAACATCTTCAGTTAACCCGACCAAGATTCAAACTCCATTATCTCTATTATCGACAGTCTAGTTTATTCTGAGAGTGATGCCTTATGCTAGTGTTTCGCAAACTTTTTAAGTTCACAGTACACTTAATAAACTTTAAATGTTTGTGGCACACTGTTTTGTTGTAATTAATTACATGCCATGGCAGTATAAAATGGATTATGCATCCAGTACAATTGTACAGTAAATCAAAATTAGGTAAGTATATACTAATTATTTCCTAAAGTAACTTCAAATATCCCAAGATTAAAGATTGATATTATTTTCATGTGCTCGCTTATTTAACATTTGGTAACATTTAGTTCAAACCATAATTATAACTTTGTGCAAAAGCTTTTGATTTTGTAACCTGTATTTAGTAAGTCTGAGTAAGTAAAAAATGTAAACAATACACTGCTTCCACTCGTACCAACTTAATGTTATTATTAAATAGAGATGTGTGGCTCTGGACTGTGGCCGCATGGCACACCATTCACAGAACACTGCCTTGGGCCATTTGACTAACAAACCAGGTTTCAGCCTATTAAAGTAAAACATTTACTTTAAATAATAATAAAGTTTGTGTTTGTAGTATAGCCTGTAAATGGTGAATCCATAATAAACAGTTCTTCCGCAAGTTAATAGAACCTTTTGCAGAATTAAAGCATATCTTATAATCTTTAATTTGTTCTGTTGTTTTTCAAACATCTTATATTTGGCACAGTCATTATATTGGATATTGCTCTTATACAAATTATAATATTTTTTTATAGCTACTGACAAAACTATAAACTCCAGTGTAATTTGTTTATACTTGTACAGTATTGATATTATCACATGTGCTTTATCTTGTTAATGATCATAATGTACCATAGCTAAATGAAATAACATAGTTAGAGTGTACATTTGTATAGGTGTGACTTGTAATATTTCATAGATTTCTTAAAAGTAGAATTATGGCCATAAAGAGATGGTTTTATTGTTGAGATACATTTGGTAATAGGTAATAATTTTACTTTTAATTTTTACCAAACAGCATCTTATGGTAATATAAACCAAAACATATATTAACATCAGAAGAAAAGCGTTTGGTAAAAAGTAAAGCTGGCTATGTATATATTTCTTTATGTGATAACCATGCAGCAGAAGGGAGCGCAAGTATTTTTATAGCTTTTATAGCTTGAATATTTGTCAAGGATGTCCTGTAATTTTGTCAATATTTTTTTTAGAGATATTCAAGATCTGTTGATATTAGCATGTGTAGAAAAATAAACTCTATGTTGCTACTGGAGAAATAGTTTATCTATTTTGGCCAAAAAGATGTAATGCTATAAAAACTGTAAAATTACTCGCTCTCCCTTCTGTCGCACCTTAAAGGGTCCAATATTATTGAAGACTAACCAAATAGAAGCTATCAGATACTAATCACTTTTTTTTTGTCACCTCTTAAAGATGTCACTTAATTTTAATTTGTTTAGTTATAAATTACAAGTAAAATTAAGACTGCGTGGGATGAACTGAATTTTTAAAGAAACAATTTGACCTGATACATGTGATTAATGAAAATACTTTTCAAAATATTAATGGAGACAAACAAAAAAAGTTTAGTGTTGAAGATGTAAACAATGCACACAATATTTGTAAGGTTTGGTCATGACTTTGTATGTAAAAGTTAAAATGCAACTATTTGTTCTAAATAATTATATTATAGTGTATACATACTGTACCCATTTATTGAAAATATAACTATGTAAATGTGATTACTATAACTATAGACAAGCATTTCTTATTGTAGTTTGTGTCAACTTCACTAATACTAACTCTCAAAATAAAACTATTTGAAATATAGCCATTGACTAAATCATTTTTAAATAAGATGTTAGAAAGAGGGATAGAAACGAAAAAAGGTAAAAATGCCTATGGAATTTACAATGAAGCAAGGAACATGTAATGATACGGAATAAAAGCGCTGTGCTTGGGCGTCAATTGTAGTGATATCGGTTTATTGCACCTCACTTTTGGGCGTCAATTGTATTGCTTGTACATATTTCAATTAAAAGATTTTATATTACTGCATACTTGTGATACTGATGTGATTTATTTGTTATAATGTGTTGGACTGTGAGCGAGATCATCCTCACAGCCTCACTTACACTTTTTGACACACACAACACAATGCAATGCCTTAAACATACGCACAATAGTTTATATATAACATACCCCTCGCATTTTCTCCCCTGGTCAACAATGTAAAAACTAACCAATAGAAAGAGTTCTGGCGACAGGTTTTGTGAAGGCTAGCTTCTTATTGGTATAGAGAAATGGCGTTTTCTGCCAAATACTATGAAGTTGTTTCTTTTCACAAGAAACAACGCAGTAGATATTTTAACAAGAAATATGTTATAAAAAATATATTTTAGGGGTGAAGTCCTTTTCAGAACGTTTCTAAGAATCGCGTGTTTCTTCATGGATGAATCTTAAAAGGATACTCTACCTATATTACTTTAAAGAAAAATTACCTTCATCCATGACTTTTACATAATTTAGATTAATCCAAATCAATACATTACAAACACAGCTCACACTTACATGGCTGCCACACTAATACAATTGTTCATTAGCTTTCAAATGATCTAAAAAGGTTTAATTCTTCTCGGACTTTTAGGTGAGAGTGTGAAACGTATAACTCAACTTACTAAAACATTCAAAAGTTAGAAAGGGGACACTTGGTTTGAAACATTAATTGTAAAAGCCATCTTGGGTTTTCAGTGAAATGAAACTTAGGTCGAGTGATCGAAGAGTAGAGATAAACTTTCTTCTGAAAACAAATATTACCTCTTTGTAGTGGCCACACTCAAAAGACTAAACTATTTTTCTTCTATCATTATAAAATTCAAATTGAGTTTGTTCCCTTTCATTTGTTCCTATTCCTCTTTCTTCCTTTACCTTCTTTCATATATTAAAATCAATTATTACCTAATGTCTTGAAAATGTATGTATTAGAATAGAAAACAGACCTTTATTAATACATAGATGTTGTCGGTGATGCTAACTCTTCTTATGTTAGAATTTTAAATTTTCACTTAAGTTGATGTAAAAACACATTTGAAGGGACAATTACCTTTTTCAGGTTTGAGGCCCATTTTGTCCAGTAAGAACAAGATCAAGTCTTAATAATTTCTCATTTCATTGTTAAAGCTATTTTTCTTTTACATGTTTATTGCTAAAGTTTTCTCATGTACCATACCTCAAAAAGGATGCTTTCCTTAAAGCATTAATTTACAAATGGTAAGTTTTAAGTTTGCTTTGGACTCTTTCATTGGGATATATTAAGAACAGTACTTAAACCATTCTGTCTGGCTGGTATTATTGGTTAATTTTGTATGAACCTTCTAGGTAGTACAAGATGGGACAGTAATTTTGCTTTCTTAATTTTTGTGTTTGACTTAATGACTCTAAGGCTTGCACCCATAACACCAGTATTTTTCATTAAAAAAAAGCATGTACATTTTATAATTTATTTTATGTACTTTAGTACTGCCATTATAATAGCTAGTTTTTTTTTAATATTCAATTTAACTCATTTATACAAGTGTCTTCCCACACTGTGCTTGCGTTCCTCACCAAAATTATGAAGTGCCTTGTTTTGCACACAGATTTATAGCTTAAAATTTGACACCTTAGCTCAGTCGCTAGTGTGTCTGTCTACTGAGCTAAGAGTCCCTGGTTTGATTCCTGGCATGGTCGAAAAATTTATCATTGGTGAAATATGGGTTTACTCTTTCACAGTGATGAATTAATGACCAGGGGCTGGTTGTTTTTCCTGTCCTATTCTTAAGTTATATTATAAGGCATATGAAGTTATGACAGGCCTAGCAAGCTGGTAGTGGAAAATATATGGCTTGAATAAAAAACTGACCCAGGCTACAGGCTGAAAACAGTGATGGATTAAAAAATATATATATTAGCTTGAAGTCTCCTCTTCACATTAGTATACATAAAACAGAGCTAGGTATAGAACATACATGATTATATGCATTTAAAATGCATGAGAATGCTGTCCAAGGTCAAGTTACTTGTTTGGATCAAATATCTTTTATTACATTTGAAACTTAACGTAGTTGAATTGAAGAACAATTTCACATTGACCCCAAAGGTTTTGTGAAGATCAAACTAGCATTGATGATGAAAAATACATGGCAAGGCCAATAACGTTGACAAACTACACTTTGGTGTCAATAATCAACACCATTTTGGAGGAAGATCACCATATGACATGCGAGGAGAAAGCTTGGGGGATTCTATGCCAAAATCCTCAACCCAATGAATTTTAGCCTAAGTCTTACAAAAAATAAAGGTCACCTTATGGTGGGTTTCATATTTCCTGTCAGCTTAGCTGCATCAAAAAAAATTGAAAAAGCAGGTCCCAATTGCTGAATGCAGGCATGCTAATTTTGCAAGACAATGTTTGTCCTCATGTTGGTCAAGCTGTTAAGGCTTTTTTACAATAATAGGAGTGGAATGAGCTTCCCCACCCTGCCTACAGCTTCTACAATGAGTCCTCCAAATTCATTCTGTTACCCAAGCTTAAGGAACAAATGGGAGGTCAACGTTTTTCGTCGTTGGATGAGCTGAGTAAAATTGTGGCCCAAAGGATCTGACAAATGAACTAGAATAGTGAATTAAATGGCATCTAACAACCATCACAACATTGGGAAGCTGTAATCAGTCATAAAGAAGACTACATTGAAGGGTTGTAATGAATATTTATTTAAATTTCTTTGCCTAAAATGAGTTTGTGCATTACTTTTGGGAGAATCCTCGTATTTAGTCTTTGACACGATCCTTTGGGGTTTTAAAATCATCTTTAGATACTTTCAGTCAATCATTGTGTTGTGCTTCTTCCCATGACTACATATTTATAAATTATTGTCTTTACTAATACATTTTTTTGTGCCAAGGAAATTCTTATTTATTGCCTGACTAATGAATAATAAACTGCATCGTAAGGGAAGAAAAACACCACCATATCACCCAGATGAGAATATATCCAGGGTAGCCACTAATCATGAAAAATGAGAATTAGGATTAAATTTTGTGTATCGTAGAAAAACCAATAGTGCTTGAATTTTGTCATTTGTTGGGAATTTAGAGGCTAGGACTAAATAACTTTTAGAGCTGTGGCATGTGGTCAATTCTGGACAGTTAGGCTACAATAAAGGAGGGTCTGATGGACCCTAGTTTAATTGGAAGCTCACACTGGTATTTTTTTAATTTATTTTTTTAGTTAAAAGTATTATGGAAAGGGAAGGAGGTGACACAAACTATGCATAAAATAAAACAAACTAATTATTGATCTTAGAAATAGTACTCAATCATTAAATTATATATATATATTATATATAAATAATTGTAGTTCTATCTCAAATAAAAAAGAATAATAATGCTTAATTTATGATTGTCAACGTTTTCTCTTGGTTTGTGGCCTGCTCTATAATAGCTTTGAATCCGGATTTATTCTACACACCATTATCATTAGTAAATAGTAAGCTCAACTATATAATTTTTCGCCAATCCAACACAACGATAATTTACTATAAACTTTTATAAAATTGGGTATTGAAAGGTCTAAGTAATTTTTGTATATATTGCCCGAAGATGGAGTGGGTCTGCCTGTTTCAATCATTTTATTTTTCTATTCAAAATTCCAGGATGAAAACTATGCTTAAAAATATTACTTATGAAATTTGACACAGCAGTCCTACTCTTTCACCACTGCACTTGTTGACACACTCGTCATTCTACTACTGTACGCAAAGAAACAAACCACTTCCCTTGGAGGATCAAACAAGCGTCAATATTCTGTAAATAGAACAAAACTTAATGTAAATTGCTGATAAATACATTATTTTGTAATAGAGTGATCATAATTATATCTAGAATCAAATATCGCTAAAAAAATTTTTTTAACAGTATTAAACATATGATTATACACCAAATCACAATAGTAAACTCATGTGCTATACTCGCCTAGGGAAACCCTGCTTCCCAGCCCTGATGAGGGCCGGACAGACCCAGAAACAAACGATTGACGGAATATCACTTTGCACATCGTCAAACTTAGGTGGGAGTGGTTTGAAAATCGATGAGAATTTGCTGAATGTGTTATTTGTTATCATATTTAATATCTATTTCTTTGATAATTATTTTAGACAAAGCAGTATACGTCAATAAATGTGCTCGAATTGCTTTGGCGTACGCATAACCAGCAAGCATATAGGGCACTGAAGCTGAAGCGAATATTGTTAATCACAATTCGAACTGTGACAAATTTATGTTGAGACACATCCTAGTTCGTTGCACATCGTGTCTCAACATCAACACGTCGTGTTCCCAACACCTAACGAACTCCATGATTATGGTGCGCTGATTTAGCACCGAAAAATGTCGGAAAATTAGAGTTCCTGTAACCATCATCAACACAGGAACACTGTTAAAGGAGTAAGGGACGTCAGTTCTTTCAAAAAAGACTTAGATACCTGTTTATATAATTCTTTATAATTTCTTGAAACTTAAATAAGGTCTCTAATCAATGTAGCCCACTTTATATTAGTTTAGTTTATATCCTCTAATTTTGTTTTTAACTGGTGTAATCGATNGTTTATATAATTCTTTATAATCTCTTGAAAATTAAATAAGGTTTCTAATCAATGTAGTTTATTATCAATCACTATCTAAGTCTTTAGTTTTAATCTATCAACACTCCTTACGTAAGATTATTTTAGAATGTTTTCTAAAATGTTGTAATATTACGCTAGTTACTAATTAATTATTACTTGTAAGTTGTTACCCCCACCGCTGGTAGCTCAGTCTAGAGGACCAGGCCGGTCTGGTCTGATTTATCAATCGGGGTTAGAATATCGACTGGGTATAGTGATGTGATTTTACTAAATCGTATTAAACCATTTCTTCACACAAATGTGGGTACACTTTCTCTAGATTTTACCTTCCTCATCCGCACCTTATTGTGTAAATAAATATACAGATAGCCCGAATGGGTAGCAAGATGCGGAGAAGGCCAAAAGTAATTTAGTTGCACTCACATAAAGTTATAAACACCTTAGATCAGACATGTCAGTTTTGCGGACCGCGAACCACATGAGACCCGATCGATGATTATGTACGGCCAGTGGACCTAATGACTAACCACAAAACAATGCGACCAGATATTTATTTTTATAAATATATTAAAATACATTATTTGGGAATGTAATTCCTTGTCATATTTGATTTAATCAAATTTGTAATATTTCAGAGATGTTCAGTTTATTAAATTATGCATGATCAACACTACAAAAAAATTTGGCTAAGAGTAGTCAGTTTTCTTATTTTATTAAATTTTAGTCATAAAAAGGTACCACAAACATGTTCAAATTATTAGCAATTTTCATGTTTTTGGTGTTTGTTGTGATAAAATTCGAATTTGGTGTTAGTTAGCAATACTTAATTAAGCTTGAATTTGTATTTCGGGTACGTCATAGTCTTATACATATTTCCGCTCCATTTTCGGTCAAGTTTGGCCCTACATTTTATTTTGTATTTGTGTCGGTCTGCAATAGTACTGTTATTTACATTTTTCGCTTGTGTGTGTTCGGAAGTAAAAATCCTCCCTGTTCCTTCCCCTCGAATTTGTTTATTGACTTGTTTGTTTTGTACTTAGGGGTGGTTCTGGCAATTCATCCCATGGCCGGAGTAACAAGGGTTATGGCAGGTAGTGTGGGGGTGGTCTGGAGTTCTGTCTTTTCGCAGTGTTAAGGAAACCTCAGTGTAAGAAATATGAGCAAAGCTAAAGATGTCCCACTGCGAAAGAGAGCACAAATTTCCTTCGGAAACTGGAGATAAAATAGCTCAAATTAGTCAGATTGTAGGAGTACCTAACTACTAGTCACAGAAGATGACGAATCATAAACGTACCACACCACAACGAGTGGGCAGGTGCGGTAGAAAACGCGTGATGTCGCCCATTTTGTTTCGAGGACAGCGCACAAAACTAAGCACGATATCAACTCGGCTTCAGGCGGTTGCTCGGGAACATGGACGAGAGGTATCTGCTAGCACTATCCGCTGTAGGCTTTCCGAAGGCGGATTAAAAGCAAGAAGACCTCGTAAAAAGCAAAAGCTGATACCTGCCATGATAAAAAAAAAGCCGTTATTGGGCCATGTCACACAAGGACTGGATATCTGAAGACTGGGGAAAGGTAAATGAAGTACCAAAAATGTACTAAAAGTAAAATTATTATTATAATAACACAAATTTTGAAGTAATTTTCATTTTGCTTTTTCATTAATTTGGTTATTGTCAAGCGAATAACGAAAAGACTTGTTTCGGATATTGTTCAGTGACGAGACAATTATCTCTGCCGTTGAAGAAAGCCTTCAGTACGTAAGAAGAGGGTCAGGAGAGGCTTTCAGGAAGGAGTGTGGAGTGCAAAACGTAAAACACCCCACTAAAGTTATGATTTGGACTGGTAAAGTTCATATAGTTCAGCGAAACATGAGTGCTGGGCAAAACAGGGAGGTGGTACCTGTGATGAATGAATGGTTCCCAACAGGTAATGGAATTTTCATGCCACAGGGCAAAAAGAACAGAACATATTTGTGTTGGAACAGCCCAGATATGAACCCTATCGATTCTGTGGGGAGTGTTTTGAAGAAAGAAGTGAAACAAAAGCACCCGACCACCAAGGAAAGTCTAGTAAAGCACATTATATCTGTGTGTCAAAATGATGAAGAAATTGTACAAATGTACAAGACAGCAATAGAGTGCATGCCACGTTGAATCAAAGACTTAATAAGGGCTAAAGGGTGCCATACTTAGTACTAGGAGGAGTATAAAGACTGTAAGTAAAGTAAAAGTGTAAGTAGGTATAGTTTGGTAAAAGTTTAGTATCGAATAAATTAATTATTTCGTTAAAATTATAAATTTGCTAATAATTTGCACACGTCTGTATATTAGTGTTGTTTTTACTTAAAATGAAGACCAAGTTAAATTTTTTGAAGTTAGGCCATTCCGTCTTTTAAGTTTTCAAGTTGTCCCTTATGAACAAACACGTTTGACACACCTTGCCTAAATGAATAAACAAAGCTATTTTTTTTGCACCTAATCTTAATACTCATCTTGGACATTCAAATTTAACTACACTAGAATTAGGAAATGCGCTCGCTTGTGAGGGGAAGGCGACTTGGGAAATTCTCTAGGGTGGGGACCCCTGCATACACCCACCCGGGATTCGAACTCCAACATTTCCATCATCTGCAAACCAGACTACACGAGCTTGAAGTTTTGTCCACGTGCGGGTAATAAGGAAGCTACTCTACAATCATGACATGTTTCATCTTGGGAAAGGTTCGTCGTATGGTGACACAGGTATAGCGAGAGTATTGTCTGCTGCTAGAAAGTACCCAGAAGACAGACGGACCGTGCTCCTTAAAAAGGTTCGTCGTATGGTGACACAAGTATAGAGAGAGTATTGTCTGCTGCTAGAAAGTACCCAGAAGACAGACGGACCGTGCTCCTCAAAGGTGACGCCGCTCTCAAGTCAACCGCAGACCACATGTTGTAAGTAGAGAATATTATATTGTCATGTTCTCTCCCGAGACACTGTCCCAAAAGTGTGTTCCCCAAAAGCAATCTTGCTGAAGACTGCCCGCAGAGCGCGCGCAGGTCGACATTCTTATGGAGATCAAAAACAAACAACCCCCCTCCCCCCCTTTCCCAAATGGTTGGGTCTGTTCTCTTCCATATTTACATTTCTGACACAGTCGGGTGCCCGACAAAAATACTCACAAATGAAAACTAATATATATTTTTTAAAGAAATATTTTATATTTGTTCTCTGGCGAACTTCTTTTTTCGGCGTTTTCGAAGTGCCTTTTCAGATGTTCCCAAATTTGGGTTATAAGATCACCGATTGACCGAAAAAATAAATCCAATTGACCGCGTGTCAATAGGTCACGTTAAAAAAAAATTGGCCTGCTACATAATTTATAGCCGCGCACGGCGCTTGGTTGTGTGTTTGCCTAAGAGTTTAATGGGTTGGTTGTCAAGTCTGTTTTAGTTTACGATGATGCGTCGGCAAAGGTTAGCCTTTCCACGAGTCCTTACCTCCAGGGAGCTACAGACTGGACCATAATATTGGAAAATATGGATGCGCGAGGTAATGTAGTACAGTCCAATTTTCATAGTTAGAGCCTTTTAGAAAATAGAAACATTTTTTTTTATTTTTTTTTGCTGTGAACATTGAAGAGTCCGTCTCTGTCATTCTATATTTGTTAGTTTTGTTTTTAATCTAGAGAGGAATACAAAAATAGTCAATTGTTAAAAATAATTTAATATTTCAGTGTCTCCTTAACTATTTTTTTCAGAATTAACAAGTGAGTGACATGTGCTGCGTGATTAAAAACCTATTATCAAAATGTTATGCTCACCACACAACATCTTTAGATATTTCAAGTTCGAATTATATTTTTGTGGCGTTAGGACCCGTATGGAGCTGCCCTCGAGCCGTGCCTATTTTATTCGGTTTTAATTTGGGAGATTTGGGTCCTAGCTAGTGGCCTCTTTTACTTGCACACTAAATCTCGTTCTCCACCTCCTCGTCATTTTTTTCCTACTGGAAGTTTAAGCTTTAAAGAAGTTAGCTTATGTTTCAAGGATAGCTACTTTAGCTCATGCTTAAGGGAACTCTAGCTCATAGTGTCCTCTTGACGGTTTAAACGACTGAGGATCGTATGCAAGAAAGAAGCTGAACGAAACAGGAGGTGGAGCGCAGCAAAGTTGATAGCAAATCAAATCACCTTTCACTCAACTCCACTTTCTGTTTCACTCAGCCTCATTCTAGCATAAGGGTCTGAGTGTCATGTATGTTTTAAATTATTATTATTATTATTATTATTAGCAGCGCGTCTTACTACCCGTTCGGGTTATACGCACTTACGCTAATGTGTAATGGTAGGGTGATTGTGAGATGAAATGGAGGACCTACAGTTTAACGTGGAATCCGAACCACGGTGGAGGCCTGGCATTCCCCACATTCACAAGATGTCTTGTCAGAGGTGAAGGAAGGGTTTGGTAATCAGATAAATCTGTGCCGGGACCGAGGATTGAACCCCGGACGCCAGCACAGAAGTCTGACACCTTACCCCTAGACCGCCAGGTCACCAAGAGCTTTTTTAAAATGGATAACAATTTATTGTTGCGTAGTAAATGCCGACAAAACAATCACTATAATTATGAATATTCAAGGCATCAAAATTGTCACATGTTTAAAAAAATACAGCCGTAAAACACATGACTTGGCGTATGAACGTGTGATTTTAGACTGAGCAACGTTTTTAAATGCAAACAATGTCCTATATATGGTGCCAAGTCACGGCACAGTGTCCTACAGTCCTTACGTCCTTAAGGACTTAAGTCTATATTTCTAAATTTGATTTTTAGCCTACCTTATTGAAAAGTTTCAATACATTTTTGGAAATAAATTCAGAACTTCTCATGTTTTTCGTTTCAATGTAAATCAATATTAATTAATTGTATTTATCAATGAATTATATTATTAGTTTAGTAAACTGATGTGATATTCATTTTACTGAAACTCAATTCAACTTAACCATGCAACTTAAAAAGCGTGTATAGACAATACACTAGGTTCTACCAATGTAATAGTTTCATGCTGTAAAATAGATTAAGGAATTATTGGTTATTTGTTACCGTTCCGGTTGTCGAAATTTCCCAATTCATGCACTGGTTTTAGGTCATTTAATAAACAATGTTTTGATAACTTTTAAAACATTCAAGTCCAAGTCCTGGTAATAATCAACGAAATACAAATGTATATTTGTGTCACCCGCAAGTACACACATGATTCACCCCGCAAGGGGGCGGTCGGTATCGCCGAGTCCCCATCTCGCACGATATTTGTGCGCCTCCCCCCCACCCCCCCCCCTTAGTGGCGGGCGAATAATGCCAGCACCCCCTCTGATACAGGGTGGGACCACACGGTAGCATTGTGTTGTGTCGCGTTATGAGGGTTGCTTCGCAGTCGAGTATTTACGACACCCAGGTGTGGCCCAAGACACAACTCAAGACATCTCGCAACCTGCCAAGGACAGTAATATTTTACAACAAATGGGTGCAAGGGAGCGAAACATTACAAAACAAAAACAAGCTAATTTTTTTTATCAAAACAAAGTTGTATAGAACCTGAAATCTTTTACACAAATCCTTGTGATAAAATCGCAGTGTGGGGTATTTTCATTTGTCATACAAACTATTTATTACAATTCTTAAAAAGAGGATGAACGCAAAAGGGTTTAGGAAAGAATTATGAATGGCGTTTTGGCCGTAATATGTGTATGATTAATTTGACACGTGTTGGGACGACAATGATCCTCTACATGAATGAATCAAACTGTGGGACTACTTTCTATGCTTTAAACAACGTATCCGTTTCTTTACACCAGCCGAGGACATTAAAACGAGCCAAGAAACATAATTATCAATAATACGTCACAATCCAGAGCCCCATTCACAACAACAGGTGTGGATTTTTTCACAAATATAATAATAATAATATTTAGCACCGCGTCTTACTACCCTTTCGGGTTATACGCTCTAAGTACTAATTACTCTATTGGATTAGGAATTGGGAAGGTCGAAATAGAGGAAATGAACACGCATTTGCGTGGAGGGAGAGTGGAAAACCTTTTAGGAAAAACCACCCCCAGTTCACCCGACCGAGTATTCGAACCTCGATCTCCCCGTCCTCAGCAGTCAAGCTCAACACGACAAGCGCGTTAGCCAACTACGCCACCGAGGCGGGTCAAAACTAATAAAAATAAATCCTAAAAAAATATGAAACTTTATGCTGCTACCGAGTAAACAAAACTCTTATTTGTTTGAGGAAGATTAAATCTAAGTTTCTATAGATTTAATTTGATATCAAAACTGCAAAATTTCACGTAAAACGTCTTTGAAAAATGAGTTGATCCCCCCTTTTTTTTATTTGTTAGCTATAAAACTTAAAGTGAGGTTTTTAATCCTAGAGGACTCTTTAATCTTAATTTTGAAGATAAATATTTAGAACTAAACTATTTCCTAAATAACAAGGGATCCCAGAACGCCTGAAATGTGTCTCAGCATACGGTAGACGGCCCCCTTATAATTGCGAAACCATGGGAAGTATGACGTAAAGATACAGCATGAGATTAATCAAGAATAACGGAATTCCTGTGGAGTTTTTTTAATAATAATTGTTGGTAGTTTTGTGTTTAGTAAACTAAATAATGTATTAAATTAATGACCAATGGAAAGTGTATCTTTAACATCCTCTTGGCTTTTGCGGGGGTTTTATATTAAAATAGAGGCAGGACTACCACAAGTCTGAAATTGGGAATTTCAAGGGCCAAAGAAAAATTCGGTAGGTCAGATAAATCCACAAAGTTGAATGGAATTTAAAAAATAGCTTCTGTCAAAATGTACAGTTTAACTGAGACCCTTTTCTTCGTTTAAAATATGTAATTTATACTGTGTTAAGTGCTTAAATTATATCGTGTTCATTACTTTAACGCAGTATAAGCACAGAATGTTTAAGTCTGTATCTTAACAATGTGTTTCTAAGCACATAATGAATCATAAGCAGCCCCCGGTCGCCACAAATAAAGAGAAATACATGTCTTATCATATGTGCCTCGATACAGTATGAAGATAAGTTTTAACAACTACCTATACGATTAATTCTAAGGTAGGTGACCTGGCGGTCTAGGGGTAAGGTGTCTGACTTCTGTGCCGGCGGCCGGGGTTCAATCCTCGGTCCCAGCACAGATTTATCTGATTACCAAACTCTTCCTTCACCTCTGACAAGACATCTTGTGAATGTGGGGAATGCCAGGTCTCCACCGTGGTTCGGATTCCACGTTAAACTGTAGGTCCTCCATTTCATCTCACAACCACCCTACCATTACACATTAGCGTAAGTGCGTATAACCCGAACGGGTAGTAAGACGCGGTGCTAATAATAATTCTAAGGTAAATAAAAGATTTATACTAGATTACTTTTTCTTCTATGATACTTTAGTCAATCAAACATAACTCTTCAAAGGTATTATAATTTGTGGAATAACTATGAAATGTTAGTAATTGTGGGTAAACTACAGTTTGGTGTGATAACTTCTGGATGATTTATTTCAGAGATTTAATTCAGACTAAAGCATCTAAACTATTTTATGTAGTCTATGGTTACATTTTTCAACTATTGTGGATAAAATTCGACGACAGAATGGTCTGAGGCGTCTCTTCGCAGTAGACTAGACTGATGATGACGGGGAGAGCGAGGTTCGAATCTCGGTCGAGTGTACCGAGATTTTTTAACCCATTCCCCCTCCACGCAAATGTGGGTACACGTCTTAAGTATAGCCTTCCTCATCCCTAAAGCCATTAGCGTAATTAGTACATAAGCTTATAGCCCGGACGTATAATAAGACACGGTGCTAAAATAAATAGTAATAACGTAAATTGTAACGTGGAAATTGTAAAAATCGTACGTTGTAGTAAGATAACTTCCTAAAATTAATCTAACTAGGCCCAAATAATTTTATATTCTATGTCATACAGATTTAGTCCACACGATTAAGAATTATAAAATAAAACCAAATTATTTCTTTCATTTAATTGTCTCATTACATGAAATGACACCATTTTTGCCTAGCCCTGTGAACAAACGTTAAATCATTTAATTTAAAGCTGTTTTTAGTAAGTTTGTAACGTTTTTATCCATTGAGTAATGAATGATTATTTTTATTTAGTTTTATTTATTTACCCTGAAAATAATTGCAATTTTGAATCTATTCTGCTTGGGAGTAAAATAAAAATTAATATTCCATTTATAAAACACGATACTAAAGCAATGTGTAAATCAGCCGGTAGATACTTCTTAGTCGGGCATACATATTTTTTTTTTTTGTTAAAAAAAAAGAGGTTCTTAAGCATTGACTGGAAAATTTTGAAATGCCCAAGAATTTCAAAGTTAAAAATTAGTGGCAAAGCTTTAAGGGAAGGGGAAAACGTAGATTGTAGAAAAACCTTTTAGTTTTACGGTATTTAGAAAATATGTTTGCAGAATTATTCATAAACGTGTGATATTTGTTTTATGATATTCAGGCCTACATTAAAATGTGATGAACACAATACAAAATCATAAGCTATTTGAGATATGTAAATAACCAGAATATTTCCAGTCCGGGAAATTTGTCAACTGTTTCGTTGTGCACACCTAATATCCCATTTTCATAGGAAGAAACTTATCTGATAGCTAGAAAGATACTAGATATAATTTCATGTAACCATATGTCTGTCCATTTTATCTTCAGCTGAATGATAATTCCAGTCAATGTTTGCAATATAGAACCTTCTTTCTGCAATACCCTGATTTTGGTTGGAAGAACAGTAGAGAAAATTCAATCATATTTCTTAGCGGCCAACAGTGATAACTTATCACTTTATTATTTATGTTATTTTATATATGACTTGATGCACGACTATATTAAAATTGTTTTAGTAACTTTAGTAACTAACTTTTACTGTTCTTCCTACCAAAATCATACTATAGCTGTCACTTAACACCTGCACTCCTACCGTGGATGAGCTATAGTAAGTAATCTTGTTCATTTAGGA
Organism: Timema douglasi; assembly: GCA_901482245.1. Classification (NCBI taxonomy): domain Eukaryota; kingdom Metazoa; phylum Arthropoda; class Insecta; order Phasmatodea; family Timematidae; genus Timema; species Timema douglasi. Next base: position 87,924 of record CABEEJ010002561.1, on the reverse strand, counting down.
TGGGATGGGAAGTCAAATTCATTATTATTATATTCCACCATGTTATATTACCCGTTCGGGTTATACTTATACATATTAAATGCGCTAGTGAATTAAGGATGAGGAAGGAAGAAATTGAAATAAATGTACCCACATTTGTGCGTATGTAGAGTGGGAAACCATTTATAAAAACCCACCCTCAGTATACCTGGCCAGGATTCAAATCCGAACCTCTGCGTCAGCGTCAAGCAACAACTAATTGAGCTTGACATTTAGATCACGTGTGCGGGTGCACTATCAAAAACGATTATCCGTAGGCGTATTTTTTTCGAATATCGGCGAAATACCTTCCTTTCATTAGTCGCACTACCCGATACACAGATAGTGATGGGTCGCTCGTGAGCGAGTCATTCAAATTGAACGACTTCTTGAACGAGAGCTGTGAACGAATGACTCTCGCTTCGCGAGCGAGTCATTCACGCCACCATTACTCACGACTTTTTCGCTCTCGTAAATCCACTCTGGCAAGAGTCAGGAGTGATCAACTATAAATGCTTACTATCGTTACTAGATAGCAGCACTGCCTACAATATTAATCACTTAAGACACAATTCTGTGAATTAGACACTAAAGGTTATATGCTAAGGGTGATTATTATAAGTAATATGAGTAAGTAATAGAATTAAAGAATCAAACACAATAGGATTCGGATAAATTACACATAAAACATAATTCGTTCATAAGTTGAAAGGAAAGAGACAGATTTGCACGCTCGGAGCGGGAATTGTGAGAACTAGTTAGCGCTCGCTCATCAAGTTTAGGATTGGGAAGGGGTGAAGGTATTGGGAGCGAGCCAGCAATGCGGTGAACGATATGACTCATATGAACGACTCTTTTGAGTGAGCGAGCTTATGTGAGCTAGCTCGAGTCAACGAGCTGGTTCGACCCATCACTAGACGACAATGAGGTGAATTTTCCCCGTCTCTCTAGCTAAACACTACCTGTAGATCCCGAAAGAGCAGAGGGAGAGGGGGGAGAGTGGCAGAAAGGGTTGTTTAGACCCAGCGGGGCGGCCTGCAATAAGAGAGGTCACGTGCCCGAGGGGGGTCCTGGCAATAATTCCTTGCCAGGCTGACAGGGGCGCTGAGGGTCACGGGTACAATGTAACCAAGTCGGATGGTGGGGGGACCCCCCCTCTCTTCAAAAGTCGTTAATATGACCCTACAACTTCACCCCCCTCAACTCCTTTCACACGAATTTTTAGCGCTTTATTGTATTTGTTGAGATTATTTTTATATACCTTTTTAAACACAACCAAAATAGGGTCCCGAAAGAAACCACCCTTGTTTTAAAGTGCGAATTGTGTTTAAATTATAATTCATGCACACAAAATCAATAAATTAGAATGATGCAAATAAAGAATTTACTTTTTCTTCTTCACTAAATGGCATCGTAACCAGCTGGCCCGTTGGTGCATCCTGAGCCGTTATGAAATGACAGCTCTCAACTGTAGCCTTTAGATTTTAGAAATATAAGCTCGAGCTTTCTAAACTCTAGAGTAAAAATTTGAATCAGTTCAGTAGAACTATTGAATCGTTTTCTGAAATTGCAGCTTCGCTATTGAAATTTTGTAAATTTTGTACATCGAAGAAAATATTTCTAGATTTTTAAAAAATATCGGTTTGGTTAAGTTTTAGAAATTGTTGCCAATATAAATTTTCGTTTTCTGAAATTACGGCTCCCCTTTGAATATGGCGGTCATTGGTAATAGGTTCACCCTCTGCTTTCAACAAGCCTAGAAATAGGACGCTATTTTAAAAAATAAAACTGAAAACATATTTTCCATCTATTTTGGCTCGCCAGTAAAATCATTTAACTAATTAAGACCCGCTTCAGTGACAGAACCGTCTAAGGCACCCCTTTCGTGAAAGTATGTTTGCACGTCAGTAGAATACTTTAGGAAGTTAAGGGCGTTCAAGTATTACGTAAGGACATTTTTGTCATTTCTAACCCCTCCCCCCCTTGTAAACAAAAATAAGCAAGTAGCTGACACCCCCTCCTCCTTGCTTACAGATTAGTCAACTTTTTTCTTCATACAATTTTGCTTATAGATAGGTAGTGAGACGCGATGATATTATTTTTAATTCATGCACTTTATAAATTGCTGATAATTATTAGCATAGAGGTGTAAATTAATAAAGAAAAATAATTGACATTAACACTGATATGCAATGAATTCAAATGTATTGAACAGGTAAAATTAAAACAAGTTATAAAATTATAAAAGTTTAGAATTTTAATTTACTTTTAATTGAAGTTATAAAAAAAAGTATTTTTATTGAATTCGTGAATATTTTTTTTTTTAAATAACGCCGTAAGCTCCATTTAATCCGATGACCAAGGGACTTGAATTCCTCAACATTTTCAATCATTATGTTTCTATTCGAGGGGGCGAACCCACTCAAGCTTTGGCTTACTTCTAGTCTTCTCAACCTCTTCCTCGTTTAGCCACTCGGCAACTTCATTGCCGCCCGAAATCCAAGCGAATTGAGATGCGCCCTCCTCCAATTTTGCCAGATTTTCTCTTTCTTACGTAAGCATCGTTCTGATCCCCTCCCCCCTTGTCAGCAAAATTAAGCAAAGATCGAACTCCTCCCGCCCCCGCCCCCCTTCAAAGTGTTTACGTAATACTTGAAAGCCCCTAAGACGCAGTGACAAAAAATAGCTAAGTAAGGAAAAACGAAAATACATTCTCCAAGTATGTCTACACGTCAGTAGAATACTTTAGGAAGTTATTAGGTACATAACAATCCTGTATCCCAAAGAGCCGCTAGTATCTCTATCTCAAAAATAAACATCACATATAAACTCTCAAGGGATTGGTGGCAAGATATTTTATAATCCTTATATATATAATTTGATAAGCCCGTTTTCGGTAATAGCAATTACGAGGAAATGACTAAACAGCTTTTGACAAACGACCGCTCATTTTAACGGTCAGGAGTCCAGGATGTCGGGGAAAATAGTATTTTTCAGCGAAAATTCTATTTTTACACATAATTTTCAGTTTTTCATTCTTTGTTTAATCACCATGACAACCGTTATTTCTGCATGGCTGTAAGTTTCCAAATAAAATATATCTCTTTGGCCAAAAGATAATAACTCAATCTTTATTTGTTGACCCGAGCACGTCACAATTTTCTCTTTGGATGAATATTTCTCTTTGGATGCTGGTCATAGCACATCTAAATTGAGATGCATAAACTGGGGAAACATTTTTTATTTGAATGTTGCTATCGTTTATTCGCATTTAAATCAGTAATATTGAGCATACATTTAAAATTAAAAGATTAAGTTGTTAAATTCGTGAAAATATGGTCAACGTGCGCGATAAAATGATGTTTAAATATGTTTTGGTATGTGTTATAAGCTAAAAAACGATAACAGATATTGAATAATATTTTTTAAAAAATTGCCATTTTAACTATCTAAATATGAGTTTTGGTGTTCATTTTTTTACAAATAATGGGTTTTGATGTTCATTTTATCAAAGAATAACACAATACTTATACATAAGTTTAGCTAAGTTTCCATTTTACCGCTTAGTTTTGAGGATATGATATTTAAAAGTAATATTTGGTGCAATCCATCTATCGTTTCACATTCTTACAAAATAGTAAGTTCAGTTATGTTTCCATATTGATACTTAATTTTGAGGAAATGATATTTCAAAGTACCGTAATGTTTTGTGTACCACTTCTATATTTTCCCAGTCTCTTTCTCTATATGACACTCTCTCACTCTCTCTCTCCTGACACACACACACACACACTATACCACTCTCATATAATCCTCCCTCATTCTCTCTCTCGCACTTTATCCCTCTCTCACACACTATCTACCCTCACAAACTCTCAATATCAAGCAATTTCCCACACATTATCTTTATTATACTCTCTCTCTTAAGCTTTATCTCAACGCTACCTCATTCTCAAAAGCTTTGTATCTCTCAAACGCGCTCTCTCTCTAACTCCCTTTATCTCAAACTCTCCCTAAAGCACTATCACTCTCTCTCTCTCTCTCTCTCTCTCTCCCCATCTTAAACTCTCTTACTCTCAAATTCATTCTCTCAATTTTTATATATAGGCTATATATTTCAAACACTCCACTTAAAGTTTCTCTCTAAACTAATCCCTCCCTCTCTAACTTTCTTTCTCAAACTCCCTTTCACACGCACTCACATTTTCTCTCTATTTTACACAATATTTCTTCCAAAATTTTAATCTTTCTTTCTCACAAACCCATCTCTCACACAGTTTATCATGCATTCTTCCTCACATTTTCTCTTTCTCTCATACACTCTCTCTTTCCCTCTTCTCCCAGTATTTCTCCCTCTAACACATACACATACTCTCAGTATCTCTCGATGTTTCTCAATTGCTCATTCTCACACCTAACACTCACTTTCTCACACATCGCCAAGCAGCACTACTAAATACGCTTATGGAAATGGGCTCAAAGACAAGAAGTCGGGCCAGTGCGCAAAATTATCGGCCATTTCTAGTTTTAGCCACCGGAATCAGCCAAAACACGATCTATATAATAATGTACCAGCAGTTCGGGCTTTGACCGGCCATTTTTAAATAATGTGGCCGTAGTAAAGTGGCCATAGCAAATAATTGTCTTTATCTAATTTATTTAGGGATGTTACAATACCTGTTATCCTTGATTTCGATTCTCAGTTCTGATTTTTAAGTTCAGCCTCGATTTTTCGTTACTCATTTCGATTCATGAACATTTCCTTTTTCATTATTTTTCCAAGTATCCAACCTCATGTAAGAACTTATTTGTTCAACTTCATAGCACAAAATAAAGTTGAAATAGTAATAGTATTAAAAGAAAATTTATTTTTAATTATAAAAAAGAAAAATAAGCCATTTTATCAAATATTAAGGCATGTTAAAAATAATAAAATAATTAGTAATTAAAATAGTAAGCATGTATTTTTAACTACAAATAAAGCCTTCCCGAGTCAAACATTTAAAATAATTTAAAAATTATGTAATAAACAACTGTCGAAAACATATTTTTTTTAAATTCCAAAATAGGGTCGCTACTACCTAGTACGCCCACCTGTCCCAGTATGACCTTGAACATGACCATGCCTGTGCTTGTTGTTTCAATCTCTGTCTTGTTGGTTTTTCCCAGGGCATGACCTTGAGTAGTTATCCTCTGTCATGTCAATATGTTGATTGGTAATTAATTGTCGATTAGTGGCGTTGAAACGCCTCCACGTCTCAAACTGAGCCTCAAGACATATCGATTATTGCTAATTGATAATTGATGATTGAGAAGGTTTCGTAGACTTCCCTTCGCGAGCCAGCAAGGATATTTGAACCTCTTGGGGAGGGCATGTTGCTACCCGACCTTGACATGCCCTTGTGTGACAACAACATGTTTGTTGCGTAGTTGTTGTTATCTCTGTCATCCGGGCATGACCTTGAACATGACCATGCCTGTTGATTAGGGGCGTTGGAGTTTAAAACCAGAGTATCAAACCCTGTCCTCTGATAAAATAAGCATTATTAGCACCGCTTCTTACTACCCGTGCGGGTTATAGGGAGGACCTACAGTTTTAACGTGGAATCCGAACAACGGTGGAGGGCGTGACTTTGAACATGACCATTAATTGTCGATCGTCGCTCAGGAAGTCTTGTTTTTTCCCGGAGGCATGTTGCGACATGTCGATCGACGTTCAGGAAGGTTTCTTTCCCCGCCACGTCCCAGACATGTCGATTGTAAATTAATTATACAAGACATGTGGATTGATAATTACTAATTAATTGTCGATTATCGATGATTGAGAAGGTTTCTAGCGTAGACTTCCAGCCCCCTTCCCTAAGCAGTGTTGATTTGGTATTTCCCTCTTCCGCTAGCGGGTTTAAACAATTGTGACGTCCCCATTCCCTCTTCCGCTGACGGGTCAAAACACTTTTCCTTCTCCCGCTAACGGATCAAAAGACATTTCCATCTTCCGCAAACGGGTTTAAAAACTTGTGACGTCACCGTTCTCTCTTCCACTAACGGCTCAAAACAAACCTCCCCCTTCAACTACAACTACCTCCCTTTCAACACTTCCCCTACAACCACATCCCAGGTTAAATCACCCCTCCCCTTCAAGCCTTCCCTTACAAACCCGTCCCTCGGCTCAAAACAACCCTCCCCTTCAACCCTTTCACTACAACCACCTCCCGGGTCAAAACACCCCTCCCCTTCCCCTACAAACCCATCCCTCAGCTCAAAACACCCTTCCTTCACCCTACAACCATCTCCCGGGTCAAAACACCCCTCCCTTTTCCCTTACAACGTCCCTCAGCTCAAAACACCCCCTCCCCTTCAACCCTTCCCCCTAAAACCACCTCCCGGGTCAAAACAGCCCTCCCCCTTCAACCCTTTCCCTATAACCCCGTCCCGCTTCCGCTAACGGCTCAAAACAATTTCTGCCCTACAACCCCCTTCCCCTACAACTACCTCCCCTTCAATTCTTCCCCTACAACCCCGTTCCTCAGGTCAAAACACCACCCTCTACCCCCTTCAACACTTTTCCTACAACCACCTCCCGGGTCAAAACACCCCTCCCCTTCCCCTACAAACCCATCCCTCAGCTCTAAACACCACCGCCTCCCCCTACAACCCCTCCCCCTTCAACCACCTCATTAGTCAAAACACCCCTCCCTTTCCCTACAACCCGGTCCCTCGGCTCAAAACACCACCCCCTTCCCTTCAAACCTTCCTCTACAACCACATCTCGGGTCAAAAACACCCCTCCCCTCCAACCACCTCTTACCTTCCTACCGAAAACATCCTATAGTTTTTCATCCTCATATAATACCCTTCCTAACGAAAACGGTCTATATTTTCCCACATCCCGTCTTACAATAGCCTTGAGCAACATCGAGTGGAACATCAGTGGACAACATGTTTATTCTTAATGGACCGTCGTCACGTAGCCTATAGTCACAACTTCTTGTATTATCTGGTAGCTCGTCTTATTCACTTAGTACACCTCCCTCAGAACCTTGTTAATGGCCATGAAACAAATTAAACTTATTAAGTTAGTAAGTAAGTAGTTCGAGGTTCGAGGTTTGACTTTATGCCAGGTAATCTAGGGATGTTTTCCACTCCACTCTCAAGATTATATATTCTATAGTCCTCGCCAGGGATGTTGCTATAATAAGAGTTAAATGATCAAGATTTTTTTAAATATAACTTTCCTTATCCTACTCCATTAGTGTAATTAAATTATTGTATGAGTATTGATAGCTACAATTTTTTTTAAATATTTATATGTACAGGCTAACACAAATCATTGAGAAATTATAAGTACCAATTTTCCTAACTAGATGGCACAGAATGAAAGTTATTAAGAAATGAATATAAGTTTGATATATCATATTAGTTTACTCGTAAATGGTGAAATATTGAAGGATTCAGACAGTAACGCATGTGTACCCGTATACTATTTACAGTATTTATTGATTTTATTTCTAGGTGTATCATTTGGAGGTGAAATAATTGTGCGCACACATATCTTGTTACTCACAGATAAATAGTGTTTATAATTCGATTTAAGGGCTTTAACATTTTCCACGCTTAGTACAGAATTTCGTCAATTTCTTGTATTTCCTTGTGTGAAATGTGTCTTCCACGTCTAGAGAAGAGCTAGTGGAAATAATTGTCAAGTCAATTATCATTAAGATTTTATCTATTTATTCTCATTAAACGCGTTCTATAGTTAAGATTTTATCTGTTGATTTTCGTACAACACGTTTGGTTAAAATGGTCTTCTTATGTAAGAACTGTTCAAAATCTTTTACTATGCTTACCAACCTGACACGTCATATGCGTTTACAACACGGGGGGGAGGGGGACTTAAAAAGTGTGATGAGTGTGGATAAGTTTTTAGTCGGAGTGACAGCTTACAGCGACATGTTTCCTCACATAGTCGGGAGGTGAAGTCATTCGAGTGTGATAAATGTAAAAAATATTTTCACGGCGGGATAATCTATTACGACACAAACTAAAGAACTTTACTGCAACAGGAGCAACTTCACTGGGGACTGTTGCCAACGTTTCAAAGTCAAGAGAGCAGGAATCTATTGAGAATCTCTATATTGATGAAGATTACGACCCCTGTAATTTTTCAGAAGCTTTGAATGGTACAGTTAAAATCATCAAGCTTTCTCCCTCGAAAGATAAGCTATTTTTAGTCTTTATTAACGAGATTAACAGTAAGTTGGAAGCAACGCTTGTCCAACAACTTAATGTAATGGGTAATCTTAAATGGCATACATCTGCCTGTGTAGAATACTCTCGTGTTGGAAGGGAGGGATATGAAACAATCACCCCTTACTTTCGCAGTAAGTGTATGGTCACTCTAAGTCGTGACGAATTAAAATCACATATTGAGGATGCATGCATTTACATGATTGAAGCAGCTTCTTCTTTCCACCACAAAGGAAGTGGTTGGTCAGAGGACCGTGTGAAATACTTAGGATTTGATAGCTAGTTTAAGCTCTATCTTGTAGACTTTTTAACATGGTGCTGAGTTATGTTTACTAGGAAAAGTACCGACACACCTCCATATCTATAAGACTTAACGTATGAATATATTTAATTTGTTTAGTATGAAGAACAGTTTAGAAGTAATTGTGCTTTCATGCCATAGCCCTGCTATAGGCCTCCTTTTTTTATGAGACTCTTAGGCAAAGATCCCTGGTTCACCCCTTAGCGTTATAAATTCCCTGGTTTCAACTGTTGGCATTCGATCCTAAGACTCACTAACGATTGATCTTGGGCATCAAACGTAAATTATTGTTCAAGTAACCCAGAATCCGGGAGGATTAAGGACGAATGGTGGCACCTTCACCCCGCTCCTCTAAAATTCTCTGTTTGACTTGTGACTCCACGAGTAATTTTTATGACCCTATAATAGGTTTAGATACAAATATTTTTTTTGTTTACTAGGAAAAGTACAGGCACACACACGATCCATGGTTCAAATCACGGCTGGGTGAACGGTACACTCTCCCTGCGGGTTCACTTCCCATTAGCGCATAGCCCGAACGGGTAGTAAGGCACGGTACTAAAAAAAAATGTGTCAAGTTTGTGTGTGCAATATAGGGGTTTGATCCCTCTAATCGTTTTCCGGAAAATTGAGCTATATCAACCTTACTTAAATATTAGACATGGGAGTCTCTGTGAGTACAAATCCACGCCATAGATTCCTTAATCAGCGCCGGGGAGGTTTTCCATATTCTCCCTCCGGGTACACTTACATACCATTATTCCTACAAGATATTGCGGCATTAGTGAACAAATGGTGCAATCAACAGTTATGAGAGGAGCATGCGACTATGGTGATTGGACTCTTTGAAGTCACAATATTGTCTGAAATACGTAAAAATTATTATTATAACACGCATTTCCCAAATGACTATAATATGTATGACTTAAGTTTTACTTTACATATAAAGTCTAACTCCACTTCTTTACACCTCTTTTGTATTGCATCACTATTAAACACCATTAATATTAAATACCTTCCTGGTATTATGAATATTGCTCTAAGGATTTGCGGAGGTCAGGGTTCAAGAGATGTACTGTCACTAGTTTCCCTCCCCCGAAACATTTCCAGTGATGCACGTCTGAACATAGTCTAGGGATTTAAAAAAAAAAAAAGTTGTGAGCACCTAAGCGGGGCTCTACCGGTATGATTGGTAGGAGTTCCAACTCTGCCTCCGGGTACATTTGAATCTCATTATTCCCACCAGATATTGTGGCTTACCATGCATTAGGTGAACTTGCCACCTTACCTTAATCCATTTATTTTAATTTAACAACATTTTAATTGACATTCATAGAGGGAAGTCACAACAACAACAACAACATAGAGGTTTTAGCAATATTATTTAGGTCTGTGAGTACTCTAGACAAATGACTCTGGCGATGGGTACTCTAGTGACGGTGTCGTGAAGGCCAATGTCGGGTGTTGTTGTAGGCCTGGGCAACAAGGTCACAACGTCCCCTTGTACACAGCACAGGTAGGTCTCCTCGAGGGTAGTATTTCAGTGGAGAATCGCAGAACTCTATGTAGCCTCGATCCTCTACTTTGTAAATTACATGTCTATCGCTCACATCCACACTGTGAATATTTTCTGCCATAGTCGCTTCTAAGCATGGTTAGCGTACCTGACCTCTAAACGTGATGGATGATTTGTAGGGTCAACCGTGCAATACGTTGCCGATACCCAAATGCTTGCCTCTTAAACGCGTTCAAAGTTCACAACAGTGGGTGAACTGGGTTTTACTCCGGTGCAGATAAATAACAGTTTTTCGTTATTAAGCTCGCACACGTCTTCATCTGCTAGAGTACCGAAACGACAGGGTAAAAATACACAAAACTCACCATCTAGATAGACTATTAGGCGTCTCCCTAACTTTGTATCGACCGCTTTTAATCTATCTACCGAGTACTTTTGGTCGACGATTAGATCACTCAATTTAGAGGTCTGCACGGCATCAACAATATTTATCAACTGCTGTAACTTGTCCATCTTGATCCGCTCTACAAACGCTTATAAATAGACGACCAAGCGGGGTGCCCTCTTTATATCCCAGATCGATGTGAAATTGATGATTTAGTCACTCGTTTTGTTATTCAACGATTCCTCAATAACAACTACAGAGGGCAGGGTTTGATTTACCGTTCATACTTGTACTCTGGATAAACTCCAACGCCCCAATTATCAATTATCTATTATTCACATGACTTAACGTATGAATATGATAAATAGTGAGTATTCAGGCAGAACTTTTTTTTGTTTTCTAACCTGGAATTATTTGTACTGCGGATCACCTGACTTGACGTATGAATATGGGGGTTCTGACTGTTTAAAATATCAGCTGTGTATCACATGACTTGGAGTGTATACTAACTGTTTAAAATATCACATGACTTGCCGTATGAATAGGGATTCTGACTGTTTAAAATATAAAGTAAATTAGGGTTAGATGACTTACGTTATTCTAGTCATAACTGTCTGTAATAAGTTTGATGAAGGTTGTTGTAAAAATTTAATTTGTTTCATGGCCATTAACAAGGTTCTGAGGGAGGTGTACTAATTGAATAAGACGAGCTACCAGGTAATACAAGAAGTTGTGACTATAGGCTACGTGACGACGGTAGATTAAGAGTAAACATGTTGTCCACTGATGTTCCACTCGATGTTGCTCAAGGCTATTGTAAGACAAGATGTGGGAAAATATAGACAGTTTTCGTTAGGAAGGGTATCTGAGGATAAAAAACTATAGGATGTTTTCGGTAGGAAGGTAAGAGGTGGTGGTAGGGGAGGGGTGTTTTTGACCCGGGATGTGGTTGTAGGGGAAGGTTTGAAGGGGAAGGGTTGTTTTGAGCCGTTAGCGGAAGAGGGAATGATGAAGTCACGAGTTTTAAAACCCGTTAGCGGAAGAGGGAAAAGGGTTTTGACCCTTTAACGGAAGAGGAAAAAGTGTTTTGACCCGTTAGTGGAAGAGAGGAAGTGTTTTGAGCTGTTAGCGGAAGAGGGAATGGTGACGGCACAATTGTTTAAACCCGTTAGCGGAAGAGGGAAATAGTAAATCAACACTGCTTAGGGAAGGGGGCTGGAAGTCTACGCTAGAAACCTTCTCAATCATCGATAATCGACAATTAATTAGCAATTATTAATCAACATGTCTTGAAGGTGTATAATTGATTAACAATCGATATGTCTGGGACATGGCGGGGAAAAAAACCTTCCTGAACGTCGATCGACATGCCGCAACATGCCTCCGGGTAAAAACAAGACTTCCTGAGCGACGATCGATAATTAATGGTCATGTTCAAAGTCACGCCTCCACCGTTGTTCGGATTCCACGTTAAAACTGTTGGTCCTCCGTATAACCCGCACGGGTAGTAAGAAGCGGTGCTAATTAATACTTATTTGATCAGAGGACAGGGTTTGATACCCTGGTTTTAAACTCCAACGCCCCTAATCAACAGACATGTTCAAGGTCATGCCCGGAGGACAGAGACAACAACTACGCAACAAACATGTTGTCACACAAGGGCATGTCAAGGTCGGGTAGCAACATGCCCTCCCCAAGAGGTTCAAATCTCCTTGCTGGCTCGCGAAGGGAAGTCTACGAAACCTTCTCAATCATCAATTATCAATTAGCAATAATCGATAATCGATATGTCTTGAGGCTCGGTTTGGGACGTGGAGGGGTTCCAACGCCACTAATCAACAATTAATTACCAATCAAAATGTTGACAGGACAGAGGATAACTACTCAAGGTCATACCCTGGGAAAAACCAACAGGACATAGATTGGAACAACAACAAACACAGGCATGGTCATGGTCATGTTCAAGGTCATACTGGGACAGGTGGGTGTACTAGGTAGTGTCGTTAATTGGACCAAAATACATATCAAATAACGGCCACTAAACTAATATGATAGATAATCGATTACAACTAATTCTGAATCTCGCCATTTTGCCTAGTTGCCAGTACTTTCATTGAGACCTAAGAATCCAAGAATTGAAAATTGTTATATTTATATCGATTCTAGATTCTTTCGATACCAGTAGGAATCGAGAATATAAATGTATCGAAGGATCGAGTTTGACACCCCTAATTTTATATCATGTAATTGCAAGTATTTTCTAAAAGTTTAACAAATCACATAAGAGAGGTTAGTTTAGATTGGGGGAAACAAGGCTAAACCGTTAACAAACATGTCTCAACTGGTCGCAATCAAGTGAATTAGTGGGGCACTCCGAGCACTGGCCCGGCTCAGGCTGCCGTGGTCAATTCGCGTTTTGACTGGCCAGAATGCGAGTTTAAATTTTTAATTAATTAATAATTATCACCGCGTCTTACTACCCGTTTGGGTTATACGCTTTTAAGTACTAATTACTCTAATGGAATAGGAATTGGGAAGGTTGACTTAGAGGAACTGAACCGACATTTGCGTGGAGGGAGAGTGGAAAACCATTTAGGAAAAACCACCCCCAGTTCACCCGACTGAGATTCGAACCTCGATCTCCCCGTTCTCAGCAGTCGAGCTCAACACAAGCGCATTAGCCAACTACGTTTAAATTTTTACCCATCAATATTTTGGGATTTATCTTTAAAATCTGTCCAATGTATGAAGATTTCATCCAATTCAAGAAGTAGCCATTTTAGGGGATGTGGCCGTAGAATACACATTTGTGTGAGTAAAACAACAGGAATCATTGTAGAAAGTAATCGCTTCCTATTTTAATTATATATTATTTTAATCATGCCATGAGAAATCATTTTTCACGCTTCACGTCTTACTACTCGTCCCGATCCCTATTCCCGAGATCTCTCGTTTTGAGCTCGAATCTAGCCTTCAAGAACGCTTCAATAACGCAGAGAAAACATTTGTGTATTCCTGAACTAAAACCGTTCCTATTTGAGATGAATGGTCTAGAAAACAACCATTCGAATTCGCTGTATGTTAAATACACTAATTTCTCATACAATTAATTAATTTCAGGTGAGATCAACCAATCCTAGCACAGGATAAACGTTAAATATTTTACAATGCAGGCAATATTTATCTCTGTGATGTATAATCAATTTTCTTAATATTGTAAATAAATTTATTAGAATTATTTTACTATATCAAAAAGAAATGTTACTTCCGAGAAAAAAAAACGTATTCTTCTGGAATTTATTCAAGGTATTATCTTAAAAACTAAAAATTTGGTTTTATTACAATACTTTAGTATTATTATTAAGAAAAATAATAAGCCTAACAAACCTTTGAAAAAACAGATGAAGCAGAGACGTTCTAGATTGTCCCTCCATCACGTTTTATAATGTGTCAATTAAATAAATAGCTTGATATTAACACTGATGGGGTAAAGATAATGGCGCTAGAGTAGTGGCTCTCAAACTGTGTTCGCTCACTGCATACGATTTTTTTTCTCTAGATAACTTTCGATACACTGAACACTTAGCCCATTTTCCCATTAAGTATCCAGTTTTGTTTCTTAGTTATAGGCAGCAACCGAGATGTTACCTTCATCAACTCTGGAATATATATTGTAGGCCCCTATTTACTGTTGTATTATTCAGGTACAAAATTGATGACATGATCAACGAGTATGGACACCAAGTTCTGCGGCTACCTCCCTACCACTGCCGGTACAGCCCTATAGAATTGGTATGGGGCGCAGTGCAGAACCCGTTACAACAAACACACCGGCCACGATAGGAAGTTCGATGATGAAGCTGTTAAAGCCATATGGGGGGAAGCTCTCGCTAAAGCTACCCCTGATAAGTACTGTTAATTTAAAAAAGTTTTTTTTCTGTATAGGTGAAAGTCTAGCTGAGAATATGTTTTGAAAGTGTTAAATATGTTTGCGTTGGTCCAATTATTGTATAGCATTGTATCTATTGGCTCCCACTCATTAACTTCCCTTACTTCACATGATTTGTTGCTCTAAGAGGGTGACATGCTAATTAGTAACCTTGATAAGCCACAGGATCCTTGCATATATATACTAATTAGCAGNAACCCGCCTCGGTGGCGTAGTTGGCTAACGCGCATGTCATGTTGAGCTCGACTGCTGAGGACGGGGAGATCGAGGTTCGAATCTTGGTCGGGTGAACTGGGGGCGGGGGGTTCCTAAATGGTTTTCCACTCTCCCTCCACGCAAATGCGGGTTCACTTCCTCTAATTCAACCTTCCCAATTCCTAACCCAATAGAGTAATTAGTACTTAAAGCGTATAACCCGAACGGGTAGTAAGACGCAGTGCTAAATATTATATTATTATATGTTATAAATGAGGATGTGTGTGGATAAATATAAATGTTTTAGTTGGAGTAAGCACGTGGACCACTGTGAGAAACTTATTCAAGAAGATTGGGAAAGGGAGATGAGGGTGGATGTGAATGACAGACACCCACCTTTGATAATGAACCAAGGCGACGACAATGATGACAATGAAGACGAGTCCAACTCCAGTGACGATACAGAAGTAGTTCTGGCTACACCTCTAGATGATACATTTTAAAGGTTCTAGCCCAGGGGTGAGATAGTAATAATAATAATAATAATAATACTTAGCACCGCGTCTTACTACCCGTTCGGTTTATACGCTTTAAGTACTAATTATTCTAATGGATTAGGAATTGGGAAGGTTTAATTAGAGGAAGTGAACCCGCATTTGCGTGTAGAGAGAGAGTGGAAAACCACCCCCAGTTCACCCGACCGAGATTCGAACCTCGATTTCCCCGTCCTCAGCAGTCAAGCTCAACACGACAAGCGCATTAGCCAACTACGCCACCGAGGCGGGTTATAAATAATAATAATGTTTCATTTAAATACTTATAATATTATTAATAATATACTGGTAAATATTATGAATACTTAATATGGATGTCTAATTGTTCTAAATTTTAGCCTCATACATTAGTTGTGATGTACCACAGGAAAACGGACCTTAACTTACTTGAGTAAAATGTTCAGTACAGCTGATTTTCGTCTGAAAGGTCGATTTTTAACGCTTCTCTGTTCATTTTGAATATATTCCAGTCACTATTAGTTCTAAAATCAATCGCTAGGTAGGGTAAAAGTACATTTTAGTACAGTTGTGTCGTTGTTATAAAATCGAAACTTAACTTACATCAATGGTTTTCTTATGGCGTAAGTTAAGATCCCAATTCCTTGACACCCAGAAAAAGTGTTATTTTCATTATTTTTATACAATTTTCATAGAAATTCTAAACAATAACAATAGTTTTATCTAAAATGTTTTTACTACATTTTAAAAGGGTTATACAAAATAAAATAACTGTTTTCTCGTTCAAATTTTTGTTTATTAAGATTAGTTTACTTAAATTTTTTCAGTGCAATAATAAATCTTTTTTTAGCATTTCTGATAAATGCAAGAAGAATTCAGCGACAGCTTAATCTGAAATTGAATGAAGATATCAGAAAGTAATTCAATTTAGTATAAAGGTAAAAACTTAGTTCTATTTCCGCAAAAATGACTTTTTTTCTTCAGTTACAATGAATTTTCTTTTGAAGCACGCTATTATTTAATATTAAAGACAGTTTACATATATAGCTGAATTCAGCAGGAAAAACTGAATAAAATTAGTCCTTTACCAGCAGAATCAGCTAGGAATAAATAATAAGTTTACTTACTCTAATTACAAGTTATCTTTAAACTTAGTTTTTTCAACACGGAAGTTTTTAAAATTTGATTTTGAAAAATTAACAAAATATATATTAGTTGAGACCGAAAAGTCTAAAAAACACCATCTTAAATAGTATACATTTATATATAAGAGAATATCAAAAAAGCAAACTTAGTCTGGGGTACGTCAAGGTCCCTTTGCTGTGGTAAATCACATTTACTATACCTTAACAATGATACGCAAAAAGCTTAAAATAACAACTTTGACTCCGTTTTACTCGTGAAGTGTAATGATTTGAAATCAATGAATCACTATATATAGCTTATGATTACAAAATTGTTAAAATTTTGCAATAAAATTTTGATGCGCGAATCACTTTTAAGATTAAAGTACTAGCTTGGCTGTGAAGCGCACCACGATTGATGACGGGACGGAGCGCGTGGAGAGTAACGAGTTTCCTGTAAGCTACCCCGAGACAACCTTCCACAGTTTCCTGTAAGCTACCCCGACACAACCTTCCACAGTTTCCTGTAAGCTACCCCGACACAACCTTCCACAGTTTCCTGTAAGCTACCCCGAGACAACCTTCCACAGTTTCCTGTAAGCTACCCCGAGACAACCTTCCACAGTTTCCTGAAAGCTACCCCGAGACAATCTTCCACAGTTTCCTGAAAGCTACCCCGAGACAACCTTCCACAGTTTCCTGTAAGCTACCCCGAGACAACTTTCCACAGTTTCCTGTAAGCTACCCCGAGACAACCTTACACAGTTTCCTGTAAGCTACCCCTGACAACTTTCCACAGTTTCCTGTAAGACCGTAAAACACCCTTCCATAGTTTGACCTCAGTATTCATTTACACCCACACCGCGGCATTGTGGGTAGAATGGCTGTGCTAGATGCTCATTAACTGGCATCTCCCCAAGAAGAAACCGTCATTTACAGTTACATCACCTCAAGTCCTTGATTGAAAGGATCTACTTGCAAAGTGGTGGTACACTTTTACGTTCCTCGGGGAAGTGAACCGTATTAGTGATCACAAAGTCTAAGGAGTCAAGTCATAATATAATGGATTGCCGGTGACAGGGGAGGCATTGGTTCAAATCTCGGTCAGTTGTAATGGAGATTGTTTTCAATGTGTTATTCATCACTCTAGTTTAACATCTTTTATACCCACTAATATGGGTGCATTTCCTCGAATTACCCTCATATCCATTACATAAATTAAACTGCTAAAAATACTTGTGTTCAAACGTGAATTAAAACAAAAATGTCACTGTAGATTCAAATCCAAGCAATGATTCTTTTTTCAATCCTATCAGGAGTCGAACCTAGTTTTCAAAACTTGCGGTGATGCATACCCACAATGCAACTGTAATTTGATAGTACCTAGAGAAACATACATTTTTTAGCATCAGCTCTTACTACGAGTTAGGGTTATACGCGTATGTATTAATTACTTTGTTTTTATGGACGAGGAATGTTATATTTATATCTAATATACCCGAATTTGCATGGAGGGAGAGTGGAAAACTATAACGTAAAATCCCCCTCAGTACAGTCGACAGATATTCGAACCATGATGTATCCGTCATCCACAGTTTCGTCTGCTGCGAGAGTAACGCCTTAGACCCCGCGGGCACCGAACTGGGTAACATACTAATTATTATGATAGGACGNGGGGGGGGTGGGGGGGGGGGGGGTGGAACCTTGATGGAGTCCTTTGTTTGAAAGACGCGGGACAGAAACAGCTCACCAAGCGCGGGGAGTTTTGGCCTTTATATTTAATCAATTTAACTCCTAAATCTACGGTTTATTCATTATTTCTTTCTTAATCTCTTGAAGCAATGGCCTCTTAAATCACTTTGGCTATTCTGTAGTTTTTATTTTAAATTTTTATTTGTGTTTATGATATAATTCCTTGGTACAGTAGTAGTAAGTAGCCCCTCATGGGTTATTGAGGACGATTTCTAATCCAAATCAGGCTCTAAACGTGTCCAATAAACGTTCACTAAATTCTGATTTCAAAATTAGGCCTACTTTTTACTATCAACATCAAATGAAAGTCACTTGGCATTCTAGAAATACGTCCTAATTTATTTATTAATTACAAAGTTAATTTAAAAAGTTACCAAAGGTTTCCAATAATCCTTCCGTATGTATAATTTCAAACAAATTATTTAGAGTATTAATTAAACTGACTAAGAATGTAATTACAAATGGTAATATCCCCCCGTCCCCGCATTTGGCATTATTATTATTATTATTATTATTATTATTATTATTATTATTATTATTATTATTATTATTATTATTATTAGCACCGCGTCTTACTTGACCTACAGTTTAACGTGGAATCCGAACCACGGTGGAGGCCTGCCATTCCTCACATTCACAAGATGTCTTGTCAGAGGTGAAGGAACGGTTTGGTAATCAGATAAATCTTTGCTGGGACCGAGGATTGAACCCCGGCCGCCAGCATTTGGCATCATGAGTTTCCAGTTATCAAGTAACGGGCCTCCTATGAAAATCAGATTTTTTTTAGTAACGAGATCCCAAGAGCTAGAAGGGTGTTAAAGTGTCAGATTCCACCTCTCCCAATATCACCCCGACATTATTCGGGGTGGTCCCCCCTCTCTTTTTGAGTGCCACAGTTCTTTTAACACCGCACACCCCTCCCCCAAATCAACCCTCGACAGCAGTAAAATAATGTGTTGGCGGCCTGTGACGGGAGAAGGGCAGACCCCCGCCACGAGTACAGATGCTGAACGAAGGTCTCAAATAATAAAAAGCTATTTTAAAAATATTTTCTTAAAACATCTATACAGAATATGATTATGATTAGAACCAAATATGTAACAAAGAAAAAGAGGGGTTGGTGTGGCGTTGTACAGTTGCCCCGTGGCTTCTTTGGTGCTGACTGACAATTCACAGCTGACTTCTGACAGTCAACATTTAGGTATATATATAAATTTGGATTGTCAAAAGTGACAGCTGCTAAACACATGTTTTGCAAATTATCTGGTTCGGCGTATGGATACGTAATTTGGTCTGGTAGCTTTTCAAAGCTTTTAGCTGTCAGCTGTGAGCTGTCAGTCAGCAGCAAAGAAGCCATGGGGCTATTGTAGTTGAAAGGAAGTATGGACTGAAACATACTCCACATTGAACGGGACGAAACAAGGCAAATTACATTAACATTTCTTGGAGGAAAGATTCAATAGAATATAAACACACGGCGAATATAGTTCGTAGGCGTATCTTGTACCAAAATGAAATGGGTTCCAAATGAATTTGGTCCCTAGGTATAACTTTCATCTAAATATACCTCATCCCTATGTGCGCTCTAACCATCTTCCTTCAATAATCAACAACATTCGGCACACGTTTGACTTCAGAGAAAGAGGGTCGAAGTGCAGGCCGGACAAAGTGAGTTATATGTATATTTTTGTAAACACAACACTAGGTTAATGTTGATATATTTCTTAGAACATTCCTTCTCGCTATTTTTCACGCGGTATTTTTACGTCTAGCACAAGTGTTGATCTCTTAACACCTGAAAGACCTTCCAGACTCCCAATCACTCGTGGCCAGCCTATCACAGAATACATTTTTACCGCACCGAGATACGAAGAGAAAATTTCTCATAGAGTTTGGGGAAACTCCAACATACTGACCTTGAGTCGAAAGGAAACTATGTATCCACGAATTGTTATTATTATTATTAGCACCGCGTCTTACTACCCGTTCGGGTTATACGCACTTACGCTCATGTGTAATGGTAGGGTGATTGTGAGATGAAATGGAGGACCTACAGTTTAACGTGGAATCCGAACCACGGTGGAGGCCTGCCATTCCTCACATTCACAAGATGTCTTGTCAGAGGTGAAGGAAGGGTTTGGTAATCAGATAAATCTGNATCCGAACCACGGTGGAGGCCTGGCATTCCCCACATTCACAAGATGTCTTGTCAGAGGTGAAGGAAGGGTTTGGTAATCAGATAAATCTGTGCCGGGACCGAGGATTGAACCCCGGCCGCCAGCATAGAAGTCTGACACCTTACCCCTAGACCGCCAGGTCACCTATTATTATTATTATTATTCTTTACATCTCATTATATATCCGAACTATTCGCATATTTACACTATAGGATAACAGTTGGGACGAGGAAAAAGAATGGCCACGAGTTCCATCGAGGAAGAACATGAAACCATTTAGGAAATGTCACTTCTTAATACACCCAACTGGGATTCGAGTCCCAAGCTCCCGGTCACCAGCAAACCCCAGACAAGAGGAGAAGGGTACATTAAGACCAAGTGCCCACAGGTGGAGATTAGATACACCAAAATTTGGGATGAAAGTCAGATTTCCCCCTCAAGTAAGAAAAGATTTGGCAACATCGCGGCCAGTCTCACCTCGTGTTGAGGACCGTGACGAATACATTTTAAAGAGCTCGACTAAAAATCACTTAAGCCGCGGAAAGATCCTTTTAAAAAAAAAGTTTGAATACACGTCAGTCGTCTTCTGTGAAGCCACCCGCTCTACGAAGACAAGAAAAAATAATAATAATAACAGCGGGCCAACACCAAGCTACTCGATCAACACCTCATCAACAATCCCATGATACCAACCCATTAACAACAAAAAGTGCGCTAAGGGTGCGTTTTCACATTCTTGTATTTTATTCACAATATGAAACATTTTTTTAACGGCACTAATACGCGAGTTAAATAATGTGTATCCTATAAGCTGAAGTTAAAAAGATGTGTCCAGGCTTTTTAAAATAATAAAATAAAACTAAGATAGAATATGTTTTGTTTATGAGCTTTATTTTCTTCGAAATCATTATTATTATTATTATTATTATTATTATTAGCACCGCGTCTTACTACCCGTTCGGGTTATACGCACTTACGCTAATGTGTTATGTGTAATGGTAGGGTGATTGTGAGATGAAATGGAAGACCTACAGTTTAACGTGGGATCCGAACCACGGTGGAGGCCTGGTATTCAACACATTCACAAGATGTCTTGTCAGAGTTCTTCGAAATTAACTGTTGGTATTGGTTAGTAGTGTCTTTATTTTATTTTTAATAACACATAATATGATATTTTTAAAGTGGGGTTTACAAAGGTATTGATTGCAAAGAATGTAGTATCGGAAGGGGCAAAGATGTCGGTATTTAAAAGTGTGTTAGCGCCAACATTGTTTTATGGGTGTGAAGCGTAGGTTTGTCAGGAGAAACACAAAAATAAGGTAATGCGGTTGGAATGAGAGATCTAGGACATGTATGTTGAGAAACTCATATGGACAGAGCCAGTGATGAATGGGTGCTGAAGATGTCCGGTTTGAGAGGGAATCCAATCGGGCAATGTGAGAGAAGTGTCTTACGTTTGTTTGGGCATGTTGAGAGGATGAGAGAGTGGATTAAAAGGACTAACCTATCAAGCAACAGAGTTGTTTTTTGAACTACATGCAGCTTCTTGCCTACCCTGTAAGGGAACGGCACGAATAGGTACAGTAGCCCCATGGCTTCTTTGGGGCTGACTGACAGCTTTTGAAAAGTTACCAGACCAAACTATGTATCCCTACGCCGAACCATATGATCTTCAAAAACATGTGTTTAGCAGCTGTCACTTCTGACAGTCAACATATAGGTATATACCTAAATGTTGACTACCAGAAGTCAGCTGTGAGCTGTCAGTCAGCACCAAAGAAGCCATGGGGCTACTGTACGTATGTGTGTTTGTATGTGTGTATGCATGTAGCCCTATGTATACATGTATGTATGTGTGTAGCCCTATGTATATATGTAAGTTTGTGTCCATGTGTGTATCTATGAGATAGCAGCCACTTATACACTGACCGTTCGTTTTATTAACATAACTTTTGGTTAGATTTTGGTTGGAAGAATACTTTAAGAAAACACTTTTTTTTGTGTGTGGTGTGACACATGTGGTAATAACGTATCACGTGTCAGGCAAAGAGGGGATTGTGGACGTCTTCGACACTTCTCGGCGCCCCGGTAGCCGGCCCTCTTAACAAGACAACACCACAATCTTAAGATTTACAAAATACAAGTCCTGTTTACTGAGCAAATACTACCCGAGGCGGCGGTCCGACACCTTGGGGAGGGGGTTCGAATTCCAGAGAGCCGGTCTGAATGTCAGGCTCGACTAATTTGGTTTTCTGGGACAGGGAGATCAGGGTTTGAATTTAGGCTGGGTGTATTGTGTTTATTCCTAAATAGTTTCCTCCACACAAATACGGGTATATTTCCCCTAAATTCCACCTTCTTCATCCCTTGACCACTAGCGTAGTTATTATTATTATTATTATTATTATTATTATCACAGTGTCTTACTACCCGTTCGGGTTATACGCACTTACGCTAATGTGTAATGGTAGGGTGATTGTGAGATGAAATGGAGGACCTACAGTTTAACGTGGAATCCGAACCACGGTGGAGGCCTGGCATTCCCCACATTCACAAGATGTCTTGTCAGAGGTGAAGGAAGGGTTTGGTA
>CABEEJ010002561.1:42168-64128 GCA_901482245.1 Timema douglasi | reverse complement strand
ATTCCCCACATTCACAAGATGTCTTGTCAGAGGTGAAGGAAGGGTTTGGTAATCAGATAAATCTGTGCCGGGACCGAGGATTGAACCCCGGTCGCCAGCAGAGAAGTCTGAAACCTTACCCCTAGACCGCCAGGTCACCCGAAAATTCATTTAAAATAGCAATGTGGAAGAACACTAACTAAAAGTACAGCTAGGCAGGATTCGAACCTTGGCTTCCCTTCAAAGACATCAAAGCACTGTCAACGGTGTGAAGTTTAGTCCCTTTATTATTATCAGGAGTATTTAACGTGCACTTTCTTAACCAAATGATTGTGTCAGCACACAACTTTCAAACCAACTTAAACTCTAGGACAGTCAAAACATCCAGGCCCCTTAACATTAATATATCACTGTGAGAGGAAAAGCATCAATTTCACGAATAATAAATTATTTGAATGTATCTAGATTCGAACCCGAGATCCTCAACTCATAAAGCAGATGTGCTACTGAGAGAGCTAAGGTGTTGAAGGGTTGAAACAAATACCAAGTTAATTTTAAAAATACCAACCCAGTTGGGTCATATAGGGTTTTATTGGATAATTTTTGTTTTGGGCTCATTTAATTTATCAGAGGCTATGTATGTTACCTCAATTGCCCAGTAAAGAAAATATTGTAATTATTCGGAATAAAGAGAAAGAAATTTTAGTATATTACGGAAAGAAGAAATAAGAGACATACGAAAAGAATACAATGGTGGAACACTGAACTAGTTTCTAAATGATTGCTAGCAGTTTTTGCAATAGAAATATGGTGTATAGGACCTTGTAACTTAAATTTTATTTAGCTGTTTGGTTAGAAACCTAGTCCTATAAAACAAGATTGTTATTTTATAGCTAAAATAATTTGTATCAATAATGGTTTAAAATAAAAATTTTAAAAGAATTACAAACAATATACAATGGTTAAAATTCTGCTACTTAGGTTATGGTTTATTTAAACATATTCAGCGGTGGCTCGTGTATAGGCACCGCGGAACTGCAGAACCTCCTATTTACACTTGATATTATCGATAACATTTAATACAATGAGTCCTTTTTTCTTTAAATCTTTATTTATTTTTGTAGTACAATATATATTACTTCAGTAGCCAGATGTCTTGTCAGAGGTGAAGGAAGGGTTTGGTAATCAGATAAATCTGTGCCGGGACCAAGGATTGAACCCCGGACCCCCAGCAGAGAAGTCCGATACCTTACCCCTAGATCGCCAGGTCACCTTCCACCTTATAAACACTCAATTTCGTTTCACTATAAAACATGATAATTTTGAGTTTATGAACTTCAGAACACTCTTTAGATTTTCACTTTCATCTTCCTTACTATCATTAAACACACCAAATTCGACTTTGTCAAGTTGGTGTAGTATATCTTTAATGTTCGGTCCGCACATTTTCCTATAACTAAAAGTGTATAAGTGTGAAAGCACAAACAAACACACATACAAAGCATGCACACTCACTCACATATGTGTGCACACATGTGCACAAACACATACATACACTGCATACAAAACCCATTATTAGTAAATGTAAATTTTTTCAAAGCTCCTACTTTTAAGGGCAGAATATTTCCAAAAACTGCCGGTAATTAATTGAAAAATTGAGTTAAAATCTCTTAAGAATTGAGAAAATATATTGCTCATAAAAATTAGGATCTAAATAATAAATAATGCAATAAAAATAATAAAACTTACCTGAAGTGTAAACTCGCGTGTGCGGATTCAAAGTCCCAATAATGAAATGTCACAGATTGACAGTCCATGGTATCAAACAAAGTATCGTTGCTGATAGTGCAGGCTAACACGAGGCAATCTCAGATTCTGCCAAGATTTTCATAAAGGTAATAGAGGAAGCCACCAATCAACACCGCTCTCAAATCAGTTTTACAAGCCGATGGCAACAAAACTGCAATTTTGCGGAGACTCACATTCTGCTATGCGTGTACTGGAGGGTTAAAATTTCAATTTGATATTGTAGTTATACATTCTTCATCTGTCAGCTTTTTATATTAGTGGTATTCAACTTGGGGGGGTTGGTGAGGGTAAGCGGGTAGCCCCAGATTTAATTCCTTTTCATTTTTGTAAAATCCAAATGTGTTGGTGCATAATGAAACTTATAAATATTCAAATATTCTATAATCTACATTTAAAAACAAAATAAATTGCATCCAAAATACTGTCTTTAATAATAAGTTTTAAGTGATGAAAAGGAAAATTTAGCCCTAATATACGTTTCAAACTTGCACTAACTAACCACCCTATTTGTTATCGAATGACACTTCCAAAGTTTTGTCACAGCCAAGAAGTTGTCTAAATGACATCTAGTAAGTTTTTATCTTTAAATACATGTCTGATTTGATTTGGCAAAGTTCGAGCATATTTATGAATATTCTTATGAATGAAGCATGTACTTTTCACTATAAAGTTCTTTGTGGTGACAATATTTATCATATTAACAATTTTATTGCATTATCGTTGATAATTTCAAGCAAAATTTATTTTCCTATTGTAGGTTTTAAACATAAATTCCTTCTGTGTCTTTGTAATAAAGCCACCTGTCACATCTGATAGGTCTTATCGCAAGATACACGCCGACTGACCGCCGATGTTTCTTGTGTGTTTGGATACACGAAAACATTGCCCGAGTGTCCGGCGGTAGAAACTCAAAGAATGGTACCCGTGTCCTGGTCTCCCATCTCCGATGGGAAACATCGCTCAGTGGAGAACCACGCACAAGCATCGGCAAACAACTTTTGAATTTAATCCGGTTGATTTCTATTCCTCGTCCTAGTCAACAAGAGTTTCCTTTTGTATTTTGGTGGTGATTTTCTTATGGTTACTACAGATAGCGTTACCATTTCAGCTCAAAAGTTGGTATTTTGTATTGTAATTTTGGGTGCTACCAAACAAAATACTTCTTCGAAATCTGGTTTATTTATCCTTACATATTTTTTTAAATTAGCACTCATCATTCAAAAATAGCTCTGACAAGAAACAGTCATTATGATTTTTCCCCTCGTTTAAAAACTTCTTTTTCCACCAAAGTCTTTTTTCGCTTTTGGTGACATTTAACTACAGTAAAAAGCGGCAGCAACACCAGCAGCAATGTGTGGATCCATCGTGAATCCATCGCGCACTCTGCAAATAGATGCGTCTGCTCGGCGTGGACGCAAAACACCGGCAGATACTTATGTCCAGATAAAAGTTGGTGTACGCGTGGACAATGCTACTGAGTCGCTGGATACTTATATCTGGCGATTATCGACAAGTGTGGACTAGGCCTTAGGTGAAAAAATGTGAAACAAGCAGCCTATATATTTGTTATTATATAGAAAGAGGCAAGGGGTTAAATAGTCATGTTGGAACTATTGAAACACAGGCTTACCAGTAGATACAGTAGCCCCATGGCTTCTTTGGTGCTGACTGACAGCTCACAGCAGACAGTTGATGGCTTTGAAAAGTTACCATGACCAAATTATGTATCCCTACGCTGAACCATATGATCTGCAAAAACATGTGTTTAGCAGCTGTCACTTCTGACAGTCAAAATTTAGCTACATATCTAAATGTTGACTGTCAGAAGTCAGCTGTGAGCTGTCAGTCAGCACCAAATAAGTCATGGGGCTACTGCAGTTAAGGTTTGCTTATTAAAAGATATTTTTTAATACCATACATTTCATATTAGCTCTTTGTTCACTAAAGTGAATGGATTCATACTATAGGCTAGCATACCTGCTTAAGTGGAACTTTGAACGGAATAAAACAAGTTCCAGCTACTTGTTTGCCAATAGCAGAGTACTCCAGCCATCTGTTAAAACAAAAGAAGAACTGGAGTTAATTTTAAAGCTTTACACCATAGTAAATTGTGAAACCATTCAACAAGACACACTAATCCTACGTAATTTTCTATAAATTTGTAAAGTCTAAATTTTAACAATAATTTGCCGAAAAGGAATTTTAAATTACAATAGCCGAAAAAGAATTTAGTACCTTATAACATCTTGGACACCTATATGTGTCCTAAGGACAGTATCCTGACAAGAGTGAAATGTCCATCTGGATCACACCATTATATATGCTAACATTCTTGCTCAGAGAGGGGGAAGAGGGGTAACAAAAACAAAGAAGAGAGGGAAGGGATAACCAGACGGTGGTAGAACACTTGAGAAGTTTGTAGAAAGACCCAGATCAAATGTTTTTTACATAGCACCATTTTCTCGCACATGTATCGTCACATATTTCCCAACATGCCTTGCGATGAATCACAGTTCAAGCTTACACACTCTTCACGCGCTTAGTCAGTCCGTTAAGTTTATTGCGGCATGTTATGCTTGTACGGGGAGTAAACTAGGGAGGGGGCACTGCAAAAATGGGGCACTGGTGAGTTCACTCATTTATTTTAATATGACCCGCCTCGGTGGCGTAGTTGGCTAACACGCTTGTCGTGTTGAGCTCGACCGCTGAGGACGGGAAGATCGAGGTTCGAATCTCGGTCGGGTGAACTGGGGGGAGGGCTTTTCCTGAATGGTTTTCCACTCTCCTTCCACGCAAATGCGTGGTTCACTTCCTCTAATTTAACCTTCCCAATTCCTAATCTATTAGAGTAATTAGTACTTAAAGCGTATAACCCGAACGGGTAGTAAAACACGGTGCTAAATAATAATAATAATAATTTAACTCTTGTAGCTTTTATGGTAATAAACGCTAAATGAGAAAAGTAAACATTGACAGACTTGTGCTATGATATTAACTGATTTTATGAACCACAAATTACTCAGTTTATCAATATTGATTGATTTTAATCCATTAACAAATGAAAGTTTAGAAAGGTTACATTGGGTATGTATCATCAGTGTAATAATATTTTATACATTAGGTAAACCTACAATATATGGGCCTATGCCATTATTTTAATAGATTATGGGATTTCCAGTGGGTTTTTCTGGTTGGCTCTTAGCTGGTTTTATAATTTAGTTCTAATGAAGGCGTGTGGCAATTTACTTTGTGTCAAATCACTAGAAAAGTGTTAGAGTTCTTTAAATTAGAATAAATAAAAATTCTTATTAATTTGAAAGAGCAAGGTCTGTTGCATAGATTGTTAAATGTGGTCGCGGTGGACTTTTTTATTCAGGCCTATTCAAAAAATATTTGATGAAACTAGAGGTTTGTCAAAAAGTGGTTTAAATTGTGTAAAGGTGACCTGGTGGTCCAGGGGTAAGGTGTCAGACTTCTGTGTTGGTGGCCGGGGTTCAATCCTCGGTCCCGGCAAAGATTTATCTGATTACCAAACCCCTCCTTCACCTCTGATAAGACATCTTGTGAATGTGGGGAATGCCAGACCTCCACCGTGGTTCGGATTCCACGTTAAACTGTAGGTCCTCCATTTCATCTCACAATCACCCTACCATTACACATTAGCGTAAGTGCGTATAACCCGAACGGGCAGTAAGACGCGGTGTTAATAATAATAATAATAATAATAACACAGAAAACGCCACCAACTCGTCAACAAAGTCTTCTTTTAAGTGTGATGAATATATGTTGACTAACTATTTTGCTTTGGAATTAACTTTATCTTTTGATAAAGATTTGTCTGCAAGAAGATTGAAGGTATCATGTAATGTGCAGTATGTTGTTTTGTCAGTTCTGTGACTAGTAACCGGGTAGTTAAATCAATTCCATGTCAGTACATTCAGACCATTCAACCTACCATTTTAGATTGTGCTAAAATTTGACACATAATACCTTTGAATGGTTTTATGATCATATTTTAAATTTTAAGATAATTTAACCAATATTTTTCAAGTTATGGAAGCTCAAATAAATCTGAAAAACTCCTACCACAACAGTGTGCAAAGACGATAGTGTGAAATAAAATATTTTATCTATAGAACTAGAAAAGATAGATCAATGATTTTTTTTTTCAATCTTCTCAAAAGCTACATTGTTTTGAATAATATTATGTGTTGCAGATTTGTACAAAATATGATTTTAAAACCACATTTAGTCTAAAATAAGAATTCAAGGGAAATTTCCAAAAATAAGATTTTTATAAATTACTGATCTCAAAGAAAGTGTAAGTGAAACTCCCTTAATTCTTTGTTTTGGAATATTATTAAGTACTCATGTTTAACTAAACAAAATATATTTTGTGCTTTCTCTCACTTTTTTGTGCTAAAAATAGATTTATCATTGACATTTTGAAAATTTAGCTTAAAAGTTTATGTTAATAAGCTAAGCAACTTAGTTCTTATACAACAATATGTTAAAAACACACAACTTAGTGAATGTTTTAAAATACAACTTGTAAGAGAAAACTATTTGGTTTCACAGGTATAACTTTTTTTTGGGAAAAATCAAAAGTTCTAGATGAACTTCTTGTTGATGCAACATGCAAGAGGTGACCAAAGGGAATATTTCACTATTATCATTATTATTATTAGCACCGCGTCTTACTACCCGTTCGGGTTATACGCACTTACGCTAATGTGTAATGGTAGGGTGATTGTGAGATGAAATGGAGGACCTACAGTTTAACGTGGAATCCGAACCACGGTGGAGGCCTGGCATTCCTCACATTCACAAGATGTCTTGTCAGAGGTGAAGGAAGGGTTTGGTAATCAGATAAATCTGTGCCGGGACCGAGGATTGAACCCCGGCCGCCAGCACAGAAGTCTGACACCTTACCCCTAGACCACCAGGTCACCTATTTCACTATTCTTCAGGTAATGGTCAATAAAATGAGTTTGCTAGGCCCCTTGGTTGCATAAATCGCAATGACACATCTCCTTCACCAAGGTTAGTTTTATCTGCCATGCCAATGTAGGCCCTACCAATTAAATCATACACACAAGCATCATAACATTCTGTATGCAATTTTTAATCGACTAAATTTAAAAATAATAATTGGACATGAGAAACAAACGTGGGACTTTTGGCTTAGCATGCCTATGCTCTACCACTTAGCTATCCAGGAATAGTACCATGCTCAGAGTAATTCTTCACTCATATTTTAAGGCGATTGATGAGTGAACATAATCGGCTACTACGAGTTATCATTGATAACAGCCACTTATGACTCAGTTTGTTATGTGGCGATGCAAATGACCTCTTAAGTGACTATCGCAAAAACAGTTCTTTCCCACATGACACAGGGGGTGCCCTCTAGATAAGGGTGGAGAACTAACGGGACTACAAACTACCCTGTCTTGTATCATTGCAAAGTGCATCCTCGACTATGTCCCTACTCCTCCAATATAATGTGGAGCATAAAAAAACATAAAACTGTCACATGTAGATAAAACAAAATTTTATTAAAGCCAAACGTGTGTAAGAAAATGTAATGTGTGTTTCATGTATAGTAAATATAAGATGGCATAAATGTAAAGAATAGATGTAATTAGAGTATATATGTAGCTAGAAAAAACTAATGGTATGCTACCCACACTTAGAATGACATGTCTCTGTATACTTAGCCTAAGAATTTATCTGTGGAAAATAAATCTTCCAAAATTTGAAGTTTGAACTATCAATCCCAACAGGTTTCACTTCTTAAAGAGTATAAATGCCTCCTCTCCCACTTGCGCTCAGACCAATCCTGGATGCCAACTTTTTATACTTAACCTGCACTCAGAATCATTCAGGCGGCCATCTTCCACCAACTTCCCCCACTATCCTTTCCCTCCTACACCTCTTCACCTCCTGAAATTCCCTTCATTCAAAATATTTCCCCCCACCCCGTTACTCTTCCATGAGTTGATCAGCCCGCACTCAGCCTAGATATCTATTATTATTATTAGCACCGCGTCTTACCACCCGTTCGGGTTATACGCACTTACGTTAATGTGTAGTGGTAGGGTGATTGTGAGATGAAATGGAAGACCTACAGTTTAACGTGGAATCCGAACCACGGTGGAGGCCTGGTATTCATCACATTCACAAGATGTCTTGTCAGAGGTGAAGGAAGGGTTTGGTAATCAGGTAAATCCATGCAATAAAAAACTAAAATTAGCTGTGGCTAGTATTTGAAGGGAGGTATAATTTAAATAAGGGTTGTAGACCCCTTGCTACAAAACCATAAAACCAAACTTTAATCATTAATTATTTAGGCCTATTATTAACTTTACTGGCTATAGTGTGAGCCAATGGCAGAAGTCTTGTTTTTTTATCTGTTAAATAATGAGACATTTAATGTTTTCTAACATTTTAACTATAACAAAACAAAATGTTGTAAAAAAACCTTTAATTTTTTTTTTAATCTTAGAAAAATCACTTTGTAGCTCATTGGAAGTAGTCCTTTAAAGCTCTATACTATTAGGCTGTCTGAATCCTTCAATTACTTCAAACAAAAATATTCTAAAATCCATTTAGTTAGTTGAAATTTTTATTTATTCACATATAGCTTAAGTTAGGCTAAGTTTGGTAGGGGTATTTTTCTAAGACATTATAAATAAGTTACTGAGCATTTAAAAAAATCATGAATTAAAATATTTCCCATGCAGTTGAGATGTTTGACGATCTGCTCATATTTAGTCGAAATGTGTGATGGATGATCTACTTCTTGTCGTTTCATTAGAAAAGTTCAAAGTTTATTAATAAAGAAAATAAACAATAATCAAACCTAGGTACTCAAATTCAAGAATTACATAGGTCCTACACACATAGGGTATATATGCCTATTTATATGTTAGGTACTTAAAAAACAAAACTGTAGGGCCTGATATAGTACTTAAAAATGCTTAAGGCATATTAATAGGCAAGTTAAATCATTCGGCTATATTTAAAGGTGTATGAACTGTTTTAAGGAGTTTCCCTAAAACACAAACTTTTTTCGAAAATATTTGTTTTGGTGTTGACAAGTATAAAGTTGGGCTTTGATCAGCATAATATATCAAATATACCCATAGCGCTGAACATCAATTAAATTGATTTTCGATTATATTAATTGTTCCTGGAAGATGCTTTGTGGAACTTTATTGGGTTGAGTGGTGAGTTTTCTAATTTATTTTTTTATATGAATTAGAATTTTTTCACATTTGTTTTGTTAAACTTGGAAATTTGCTAAAGTGATTGTGTGTGGTAGAAAACATCTTAGATTTCAACTAATTTGACACAGAAAAAAAATCAAGAATTCTGCCCTTAGCTTGTACTATACCTATTTAACTTTTTATTGTTATTTATTAGCAGGTACGTGGATATAGTAAATAAAGGCTAGATGGCAGTACTAAATGTAGGAATGTTAAAAGTTCAACTTAGGTACCTACCAATATATTATTAATCTAGGAATACTTGAGTTATTCATTAATTTAAGCCAAGAAATACAAAGTTTCCTCATTAATATTAGAAATAAATGGTTAGAAAGGCCTAGCTTGCTGTATTTTTTGTTTTGGTTTCGAAATTAACAAAGCAACAGATGAGTCGCCCTGCAACATAGTCATCGGCTCAAGAGCGTAATAATTATAATATTATTGAATTGATAAGGTGAATAAAAATTAAATAGTATGTCCCTGTCTTCATTCAGCACCCCCACCCAACTTAATGATGCAAATTATATCTACATCCACGTGTTATGAGATTTAGGTTAGGAATTACAGAAGAAATTACTAGAGCGGGTAAACAAATAAATGAGTGGAAAAGCTGTAAAATATATAGCAAAATTAACCATATACCTATCTGGTATGGGCTTCATTACTGTTTTAAAAATATGCAGATAATAATTTAAATGTCAATATTGTAAGCCAAATAAGATTAATAATTTGCAGTCAGAAGAACTTCACATACACAATAAGATCATCATTTTTAGCCAACCTTAGAAAATATATTATACCAGACGCGAATATACTTTAAACTTTTTTTATTGAAAATGCTAAAGCTCTGTTAAAGTTTTAAAAAATCTCTTAGCTAACGCCAAAGAATAAGTATACTTCTAAGTTAGTGCAAACTGCCAAAACACTTAAAGCACGAAATAAATTATCAAAATATTATGTTGGGGAAACCTAGCTCGTACAGATGTTTCTAGAAAATTTACTTAATAAAATTAACAATTGCCTCAAATCTAGCCATTCAACCTCACCAAATTCAAGTCACAAAAGTCAACATGATCATAATTAATCAAAGAGCACTAAGAGTTGACATGATATAATAAAAAATAATTAATAAAAAAGTTTAAAATTATTAACTAAAATTACTTTAAAAAGATAATTTAATTTTGTTTAGACTTAAACAAAATTACTCTATGTTTATTTTTATTCATTATGAAAACCAAACTTAATGTGCCAAAGTTTTTATATTTGAATCTGCGGCACGAGCACACTTGGTGGGTAGTGAGGTTTAGGTTATAGCTAATAAAAATATCTAGTTGTATATTCTTATGTTGTCAGCTTGCAAATATAACTTGTTTTCCCCAAATAAACACTTATGTGGTTGAGAAAAAGCTCAGTCCTCCGCTCTCTGGTTTCTTTTCATCATGACTTTATTGCTCTCTGATGGCTTGTATTACAAAATATTAATATCTGGTTATAAATTATTAAGTTGTCACCTTGCGATTAGCTCTTTCCACCCAATGATCTCAATAATATAACTGGATGGATATCTGTAAATGAAATTTTCCTGCTGTTGTCTGTATACCATTCTGTAGGAGAGAAATAAACTTTCGGAAGTCTCTTTCTCTTTTACACACATACAAGGCAATGTTGCATTTTGACATTATTCAATAAATTGATTGAATACAATTAAGATACATCAATGTGTGATTAGTTTAATGAAATAAATTTATTGATAGAATGTTTGAAAAGCATAACAAAGTTCAAAACTCATGAGTTTTTTCTTTAAATAAGTTGAAGTAGTCTAATATATATTATGATTTTTGAAGGAAGCTCGTTTGTAAGGCTTTATCTCGTACCAAAATCCTACCATATAGTATTTAGGTAGGATAAAAGACCATTTGAATGGGAATTATATGATTGCTAAACCCTTCCGTCACCTCTGACAAGACGTGCATTAATCACAGCTTGTGAATGTGTGGAATGCCAGGCCTCCACCATGCTTCGGATCCCACGTTAAACTGTAGGTCCTCCATTTAATATCACAATCACCCTACCATTACACATTAGCGTAAGTGTGTGAAATCCGAACGGGTAGTAAGTCGTGGTAATAATAATAATAATAATAATAATAATAATAATAATAAAGTCTTAAGAAACCCTATTTAATAATATTGATTAAACTTTCAATAATATAATATGGGTTCTTAAACCTATATACAAGCTAATAGTCAACCTTAAATACATTGTAGTCTTGGCAGAATGTAAACAACATGGATGATAGCTACATATTTAAATAAATTAAAGATGTCATTCGTATTTTGACGGCATTACCAGTAAAACTGATTTGTATATCCTATAATGTCAGTATTTATTCGGTGAAGTGTGGTATAATACTTCATTATTTTCAAACAATAACACTTTTATTCACCAGAGACATGTTTTCACACAATAACATTGGAAAAAAAAAGTTGAATCTTTCCCCTCACAATGAAGCAGACGAAAAATTTCAGCGTCACGCTTTTATCCTTTGCAAGGTGTGTGTTAATGTCCATCTAGTATAGTATAGAGATCACTGTTTCCACCAGATAAAGAACGGATGTGTGGTTGTGGAAAAGCTCAGTCCACTTATTGTTTTTATAGGTATTCCCAATGTTTAAAATTTACAAATTAAGTTTTAGATTTACTTGTGTTGGTAAATTTAGTTTCACAATATTTTTCAGTTTAATTGTAAAGACTGGCACACTCTACCAATCAGCTGATTAAAGTTTACAAGAGATTCAGAAGTAGAATTTCATGAAAGTAAGGTGATTGTGAGCTATTATTATTATTTACTTACAAGAAAAGGCTAACTATGCTATAAAAATTATAAATGAAAAAGGTAAGCTAATTGGAGCTTTTTCAGATAAGCTACTGTAGATCAAAAACACTAATACATTCTTATGTTATGGAAAATTTACTAGTTACATGTACAACTCGTCTTTGTCTCGCATACCTCGTGCACTCAATTTAATAAGCAACAGTGTCGATTCTATAGACCTATTTGCCAGCACACAGGCTGTCTTTAAAAACAAATAACTAAAACTACTTCCGAAAACCACACTAAAGTGCCATTTTACATGTTTACTTTCTTGCTATCTTACAAGTAGAGAAAGCATTGTGTTCGTAAAAAATATCGAATTTGAGACTTAGATGAATTTTGACGTTTCACGGCCCCCCAGAGACCGAAAGAGTGGTTTGTGAATTTCCGTCTGTCTGTATGTCTGTACCTCGGAGTAGAGCCTAAACTATTTGATCAATCGGGCTAAAAGTTAATATTTAGGGTTTTCATAGATTTTAGAATTGGATATCTAACCCTAAAATTAAGGGTAGTTTACTGAAGAAAAAAAAATTGATTTTCTCAAAACAGGCTCTAACGATTTTGATTAAAATTCGTATGTAGGCGTTAATTAAGCGTATAAGCAATTTTCATATTTTCATTTTCCTATGAAAATTACATTTAATATAAGCGCCCACTGGGTCGGTACCGCATGGAGCGCAGGGACCGCAAGGACGGGACGGCAAGTACAACTAACTCATAGTATTATTTGTTACCAAGATGTGCCCACTACGTCGGTACCACTGGCAACAGACTCTCCGCCGTTCGACAGAAAGTCTGGGCGAGGAAATTAAAATCAAGTGCGGTCCGGAATTTTTGGCAGTTTTCCAACAGATCAGGAAATAATGTGTGGTATTCACCAAATATAAGTATTTTCCTGTTGATGTTGTGAGCCCATAACCTCAGTTTCCTACATTTTCTTCTCTCCTCTTTAATCAAAAGGCAACTAATAGCTACAAATTCTTCATTGCTTTCCATATTTAAATAATAAGGTGAAATGTCACACACAAAATCACAATTATAAACATGAAATAAAGCTATCAATAACAGAAATGCAAACAGTACTTCCTTAAGCACGTAAACAAGAAGCCCACCTTCTGGTTCGAAAGCAGCTGATCAAACTGAGTCTCCGTCCGTGCCGTCAGTGCGGATAGTGGGCGCACCCCCCCGCCCCCCCCCTAAAATGTGCGGTCCGTGAGGTACGTTCCATCCATGCTGTACCGACCTAGTGGGCGCTTACCTTTAGTGTACTTTACAGAAGCTGAAATTTCCATATCTCCACAACTATTTGAGATACTAAATAACTTATCATTGGAAAAATGTAGTTCTATTAAAAATAAGATTTTTTTTGATAGATAATTATAAAATCAATAGTTTATGAGATATTGGCAAATATATTAATTCAATTTTGTGAGCTTTAGTTGTGAAGAGATACTACCTAAGTTTTAACGCAATAACTCTCAAATGCCATAAAGTAAATTGATAAGAAAGTCTCTTAAAAATTTTTTTTTGTTTAACCTCTTAGGGAAAATATCTCACTCAGTTAATTACAAAATTATTAATTCTAGTAGAATATGCTACCCCCTTTTCAAAAAAATCGAGGCTAATGCTGCTTCAAACCCTTGATGATGTAACATGGAATGGCACTTAATATTGAATCTTTGTAAGCAAGTCCCACATTTATTTTTCATTTCATTAGGATTCGCTTCACATTTCATACCAATCTACATCAAGTTCTGTTAAATGAAGTAAGCAAAGCATCAGGCTAGATTAGGTTAGCAGTAGGTATACCAAAATTTTACCTGATATCCATTAAGGGTCAAGCAATCTTCTTTTTGCAGCACTGAAACATTCTCTTAGTAAGAAAATTTGCAAGTATATTATGTTCTACCCATACTCGGTATTAGTGATAGTATACCTTAGGTAGGAAGAGCAGTAAAATTAAGCTACTCAAGTTACTAAAAAAAAATTAATATATCCATACGTCAAATCATTTTATTTGTAGTTGCCACTTTTGATAGATATTATCAATGTCTATAGAATAACTCAAATAATATAGTTAAATGTTATCAATGTTGGCCTCAAACAAATATGCTTAAATTTTCTCTACTGTTCTTCCAACCTAAATCAGGGTATAAATGAGTGCCAGAAAAAATATTCAAAAATTAATAAATTAACATACTCATTAGGTACTCATAACGATGCAAACTTTTGTTTTTATTTTCTTTAAGCTCTTATTGCAATGAAGTTTATCAAATCCTGAAGACGAGGTTGTGAGTTGACCTCACCATTTTGCCTTTCCTCTTCATTATTTTCAGTTACGTTGTTAGTTAATTACTCATCAGGAAAGTCACGTTGCAAGTCTTCTGAAGTTCGAGAGTATTTCAAAGACCCGTATGCAAGAACTTGATTAAGTGGATGCAAAGTGGATACTAGCGTGTGTTTGTTTGCGTCATCATAGGTTAAAAGGTGGAGCGATAGTGTGCTCGGGACCACAATATCTTTCCACTAAGCATTCGCTAACGTCTTGCATACCACCCATGGTGTTGAACACCATTTTACAACATTCGCAGCAAAAATTGAATTCAGCCTTAGATGGTTCATACAAGTAAATTTGTCTCTCAAAATTCCGAAAGAATTTCCATTAATTCTCTTTGTACAGTACTCTTGTGTCTGCGGTGGAATTGTGGTGGTCCTGCACCCTTCAGGTTCCTGTGGAAAGGCGTAATTAACCAAGGTCTTAATGGGTAGCCACTATCACCCAAAAGGATTTCCTGCGGAAATTGTCACCATCCATTTGGCGTTAATATGGCTAGCGTACTGTTTCTAAGGACACGTGCATCATGTACACCTCCTGGCCACTTCGCACTAACATAGTAAAAAGAAAGATCTGGTCCACACACCAACATTCAGTTTATTGAGTAGTTACCATGTCTTCCGATAAAATTATCTTTGTTATCATTTGGTGCATCAATATTAAGCATTATCACACCATGCCATTCCACAAACTTTAGGAAAATCGGCAACAGCATAAATATCTTGTGCAATGTTCATTGCATCTGGTCATTTTATTACTTCCCCAAATTTGATGATATTAACAGCAATAACTACTTTATGAACATGTCTGCACACAGATGCCTTTGACACACCATGTACATCTCCCAAGGAATGATAGTGACATCCATCTTCTCACCAATGCAACGCTACTAAAAGTTTGTTGTTGACTTTCCCAGTATAATGTTGAATTTGATGTTCTATATCTTCTAAAAGTGACTCGATCGCTTGGGAACTCATTCAAAATATGTCAATATATTCATAATGTGATGTGAATCTATAATTGGTTCTTGCTCTAAATCACTTCTCTCTGTGGAGATTCTGTTAAAATATTTGATCTGATTCACTTGAACAACTACTAAACATTATTAGAGAAAAACTATTTTAGATACTATTCGCCGCGCTATCCAAAACAACTCATCAAAGATTTAAGATTGGTAGAAAATAAGTCAACTATACTAGTAAGTTTTACAAACTTGTAGACTTGGTCCGAAATTGTTAAACCAAATGCATGTAAAGTGGAAACTATTAAATTTTAGTTGTAAGCTTTGATAGATGTGAAACCAAACTTTACAATTCACTAAGAAAATATACAATCCACAAGTTTTGTAAACATTGTGAGACAGGCCCCTGATATCGATGATTACGACCATAACGTTTTTGTGGCTAACCCGGTAGCGATGTTTAGGCAGTCCACCACCAAATGCAACATTTGACACTCAACAATTTGTCTCAATACCTAATGTTGCACCACGTTGCATTTTGTGTAGAGACGTCTTAGACATTTTACAGTTACTATTACAATAGTGTTGAGGAAGGTACAATTTCAGTGAAAATGTACAATAATTTTATTTTAGAAGAGTGAGAAATTATTGGTACTTAAATCTTAACCTCCCCATAACATGCAAACCAGTTTGACCATTGATCTTGGTGACAAATTATTTTTAAGTTTATCATTGTTTGCCTCAGTTCTTACACGTTTTGACTTTACTAGATAGACCACTGAAAAGTATAATTTATATTTTCG
The DNA here is from genome assembly GCA_901482245.1 of Timema douglasi. Taxonomy (NCBI): domain Eukaryota; kingdom Metazoa; phylum Arthropoda; class Insecta; order Phasmatodea; family Timematidae; genus Timema; species Timema douglasi. The sequence continues at coordinate 48,095 of CABEEJ010002561.1, read as the reverse complement.
AAATAAAACACAGATGGCTCTTCATGATAAGAGTATGATAAGAACAAACATTAGGTAAAAAGCCCTACACACACAACATTTTTATTATCAAAACAACAACGATATGTCTGATTAAAATGCTGATGCATACAAGCCTCAATAAGCTTGTATTTTTTAAATTATATTTAACATATCATGGTCAGAAAAAAATAGATATGTTGAATGACCCAATGCTAAGTAATAAAAATATTAGCTAAATATACACTGACCAATTAAATAAAATCTTTTATTAATATTGAGAAAAGATGTGACAGATGAATGATGGAAGAGACATCTATCTTCACGCTTGCCATATGTTTCACTGCAAACACATTGGCACTACTTGTTTGGCCATTTAAATTATTAACTATGGTATTAGCTTTTGGTACTCTTTCTTAAATTCTTTATCAGTAGTACGTTCGCTTTATGATCTCAGGATCTGAATTTTATTTCCAGTTGGGCCGATATATATGTATTTTTTTAACATTTGATTGTTTATTTCTCATGAAGCAATGAATTGATTCCGGAATTGTGTTTTTTTCTTTAATTAAATTAGGACACGTTGCTGATAACAACATTACTGGCGCTGAATCATAGGTTACAATATAGGAGTCAATAAAGAAATCCTGTAAAGTGATGTCAACATTAAATATAACCATTGATATTGTTTCCTGGTTCATTTGAACGACCAAATAAATTTAATATGCACACAGACCCCTATATATAACCACCACGTCTTGCTACCTGTTCAGGTTATACACATATATGTTAATCACTCTATTGGGGTAGGGCTTAGGAAGTAAGGATTATTTTATAGGTAATATAACCGCATTCACATGAAAGAAGAGTAGGAAACCATTTAGGTAAAACCACTCTCAGTAGACCCAAGCTGGATTCGAATCCTGATATCTTCATTTTTAGCAGGCGAGTCTAGTACGAGAGTGACAACTTAGACCATTTGGCCACTGAAGTGAGTTTTTAAAGTATCAATGTTTGATGACACATTAGCTTAGTCAATAGCATGTCTGTCCATTGAACGAAGGGGCCTGGTCAGGCTCCTGACTTGACCAAAACATGTATTACTGGCCAAGTTGAGGCTTTCTTGTTCATAGTGATGAAATTATGGCTGAGAGATTGTGTTTTGTTTGTGTTTTGGAACTTAGCTTGTAGGTCATATCATCATCATCATCATCATCAACTGTTTCCAGCATGTGGCCTGGTCAGTTTAGTAAAATGCCTTCATCTTATTCTATTCTTCCACCACTCTTCCTCCTTTAATTTCTTCCATTCTTCTCCTCTCTCTTGAACACTTTCTGTCAACTACCCCTCCCATTAATTTCTTGGCCTCCCTTGCAGTTCTATCCTACATACTTCATTTCCAACCTTTTCTTCAGCATCCTCTCTTTTTCCATCTTCATTACATGTCCATACCATCTCAGCCTTGCTTCCTCTACTATCTCATGTACTCCAACCTCCTCATTACATGTCCATACCATCTCAGCCTTGCTTCCTCTACTATCTCATGTACTCCAACATCCTCATTACATGCCCATACCATCTCAGTCTTGCTTCCTCTACTATCTCATGTACTCCAACATCCTCATTACATGTCCATACCATCTCAGTCTTGCTTCCTCTAATATCTCATGTACTCCAACCTCCTCATTACATGTCCATACCATCTCAGTCTTGCTTCCTCTAATATCTCATGTACTCCCTGCCATATTCCGATATGTTATTTGGTTCAGAATAAATAAATAGTTCAAAGAAACTAAATATAATTTGTTAGTCACATATCTATATAATTAACAAAACAAGTAACATAAGTGGACTCTATATAGTTTATTTACACCCCCATTTGCATTCACTGCTGACCACAAGCCAAGAGGCACGAATAGAAAATAAAACTTATTTTCTTGATAGAAAATATTTCAAATACTGCAACGTGTAAGTCATGTTCATAATATAATTTAAAAAATAGTAATAATAGTGCGTTCAAACGATTTTTAAAATCATGTTTCATAATAATGTATAGTATCTACAAATATAAACTATGATAGAGGCTGTAAAATTGTTTTCATAGTTTAGTTTTACTATAACACGCCTTCCTAAGCTATCCTCAAACTGAACCATCTAATCTAAGGGCATGGATCAAGGAGAGATTCACTTAGAGAAAGGATAGAAAATCAATTTTACAGCCATAGGAACATCACATTAAAAAAAAAATTCAAATCATGATAAGCAATACTATTTCATTCAGTATTTATTTGCTTTTTACATTAGTTTTAATCTTATTAAAACTTAAAAATACCATTTAGACGAGTTTCCAGGACACCATTCAACAAAGGTGTTAATTATCCACACCGGTGAGCAGGCAGAAAACTACATCAGTATCATATAATCTGGTCTCCCAGAAACGGAGGTGTCAAGGTTCAAATTCCACCCAGGTGTACTCAAGTAGTATTTCTTATATGATCTTACATCTCCCTCCACGCAAATTCAGGTACACTTTCTATTATTCTGCTTTCCTTATCTGTACCCCATTTGTGTTAATAAACAAATATTCAAGATGGGTCTTCTCGCGTGGACTTTATTGTGATGCCCTTTTTGCTTTTAATATTTTCAATATCAAAATTTATTGCAAATTTGCCCTTGATCATGTAGGCGTTCATATCCCTTTTCAGGCTTCTCGTAGACCAAAATTATTTTTTCTCAATAGTTCTTATAAGGCAAGCCATATATGTCGTTTTATCCACAACGCCAATTCTACATTTGTCGAATTCGACTTATATTATAAAAGAAAAGCTTAACTCTGAGAGTTTTTTTTTAACGAAATGTCATATAAATAATTTATCATTAAGAGATTCTGCCTAAAATATCTAAATTTACAATAGTCTGATTTATGTTTTGCATATTGTTACTGCTGTTAACCACGCTTTAGTTATTTGTTATTATTGATATTTTTTATTCTTATCATTATTAATTACTTTTTTTTTTGTAACTATTCACCATTATATAACATCATTTAGCCATTTTTGTTTATTTTATTTTCTCATGTAATTATATATATTTGTAAGGTACGGTACTCGAATAATTTTCAGTGCTGGCTTGTTATAGGTCTTACGACTGTTGACCAGCACTTTAATAAAATAAATTTAAATTATTTCTTATTATTATTATTTGTTATTATTATTATTTTACTAATGCTCTTACTATCCAATAAATTTTACGTTAATGTGCTAGGACTAAGGAAGGTTCAATTTGAAGTAAATGTATCCGTATTTGTGTGGAGGGAGAGTGGAAATAATAATAATGATATTTAGTGCCGCGTTTTACTACCCGTTCGGGTTATACACTTTAAGTACTAATTACGCTAATGGATTAGGAATTGGGAAGGTTGAATTAGAGGAAGTGAACCCGCATTTGCGTGGAGGGAGAGTGGAAAACCATTTAGGAAAAACCACCCCCAGTTCACCCGACCGAGATTCGAACCTCGATCTCCCCGTCCTCGGCGGCCGAGCTCAACACGACTCGTGCGTTAGCCAACTACGCCACCGAGGCGGGTGAGAGTGGAAATAATTTCAGAAAAATATCCTCAGTACATCCGAACGAAATCTGAGCCCCAATCTTCGTGTCACCGGCAATCCAGTCTAACATGAGAGTGATCAGTTAGTTAGACGATGTGATCACTAGTGCGAGTATGTTATTACTTTGATCATCACCATGGTTTAGAGGCGCGTCAACACAAATGTAACCATTCAAGCCATAAACATCACATTCAAAGTAGACATCAGGCTTCCTAAAGAGGAGAAAAAGGAATCGAGTTCATAGGTTGGTGTGTTAATACTTTTGAAATCAAGTCTTGAAAGTTGTTTAAGATTAAAAACAGTCTTCTAAATTTTAAATTAGAGTTTCAGAGATATTATGTTGCTATAAAACAAGATCTCAGTACTTTTCAGGGCCCTAGAAATTTTTCATATTTCACCCTTGAAATTAATATGTTAATTTTGTGTATGTAGTAATAAACAAATATTGTAGGGTATAATGTCCTCAATGATAATTTTTAGAACCCTAGATCATTTTCTAATGAAAACAATTGTTTTCTATCAACAGCAAGTGGTAGGAAAAACCTTAGGGATGAATTGACAAAACGAAGAATTGGAAAACCAAGAATCATTAGAAAAAACAAAAACAATATTTTGTAAAGAAAAGTACCCGCCTCGGTGTCGTAGTTGGCTAACGTGCTTGTCGTGTTGAGCTCGACTGTTGAGGACGGGGAGATCGAGGTTCGAATCTCGGTCGGGTGAACTGGGGGTGGTTTTTCCTAAATGGTTTTCCACTCTCCCTCCACGCAAATGCGGGTTCACTTCCTCTAATTCAACCTTCCCAATTCCTAATCCATTAGCGTAATTAGTACTTAAAGCGTATAACCCGAACGGGTAGTAAAACGTGGTGCTAAATATTATTATTATTATTGTAAAGAAAAGTAAATGACAATATTGCCAACCATTCCTTACTATAAATCAAAAGTTCCAATTAGCACCATTGCCAACTGACGCAGAGGAGTGGGAGTGGGGTTCCCCTGATAAATAAATATGAGCTTTGATAAGGATGTGTTGTTTCAAGTGGTGGTCACAAATACAAACCCCCTCGAAGAGCAAATATGTGCTGTACCTACGTATAAAAACCATATGTGAGGATGAACAAAATCAGATTGATTTCGTGCAGTCAGAGTTGTTGATGTGTTCATTTTTTGTGACGTTCATAATTACATAATATTTTAACTTTTGTGATTTGCAGTGTTAAACTTTTTTAAGCCTATTATTATTATTATTTCAGGAAAACAATAACATAACCGCTGGTTTGATTTTGACAATATTAGTACACAAATGTACATTAATATTCATTGAGCTAAGGAATTGTGACTATTGGCTCACATGAATGTCAAAACTATTATATTTGATCCGAATTTGATTCACATGAACTTTAAGCCTGTACAGTCTCAAAAATAACATAAATACTATGTATAATAACCAATACCATTAATTAATTATTATCACTACATAACAAAATTCCAAAACAAAGGGATTGTGACAAAAGTACAGACTGTTTTTTAAATTCGGAAAGTAAGGTAGCCTACCTTAGAAACAGGATGATTCTTGGTACATTTACAAGTAAGTGAATCAATATCATCTTGAATAATTTTGCTAAACTATTTGTATTGATAACTCTTTACATCAGGCTGACCAAGTGTATTAGCTCCAGGAGCTGGGCAGTTTAATGTATTGATCCAAATTGCACTTAAGAAACTAAGAACTAATTCTTACTTCATGTTCAAGGCTATACGCCTATATGATAAATACTCTAACGGGGTAAGGATGAGGAACGAAGCATGTTACAGTTAATCTACCCGCATTTGCGTAGGAGAGTGGGAAAACATTTAGGAAAAACCACCCCTAGTAGACCCGGCTGGAATATGAACCCTGATCTCCCCGTCATCGGTAGATGAATCTAACATTATAGTGACGCCTCAGACCATTCGGACACTGAAGAGGGTACTTACGAGTTAGTGATTATGTTCGACACAAAAGCGGATTTACACTATAGGCCTAGGGGCGGTGGCTTTAAGAGGCGGCACATTTTGGATAGCATTATTTCAATTTTTATATTTTGTTTTTAATAATTACGTTTAAAAATTATTGACTAACATTATTGAAATAGTTCAAGTTAAAGTCATAACAACAATATTTATTTTTAAATAACTGTACTTTGCAATTATTTTGTAACTGACGTAAATCTCCCCTTCTTCATAAAGTTAACTCAAGATACTGTACCGTACATGCCAGATTTTCTTTAGTTGAAATCTTTTCTCAAATACTACTCCCCCCCCCCCCAGACCTCTTTCCTCA
>CABEEJ010002561.1:7043-41011 GCA_901482245.1 Timema douglasi | reverse complement strand
GGAAAACCATTTAGGGAAAACCACCCCCAGTTCACCCGACCAAGATTCGAACCTCGATCTCCCCGTCCTCAGCAGTCGAGCTCAACACGACAAGCGCGTTAGCCAACTACGCCACCGAGGCGGGTTACAAGTAGAATAAAACGAAGTAAGTAGAGCACTGGAGAAACATAGAGCAAATGTTGTGTTGCACAATGTTGTAAGGTGTTTACTTAATCAACGTCAGTCAACAAACTGTTGACAATAAAAGATCGTTGATGCATCATGTTGGTGTAGATTCAACATTGTATTCACACTGTAACAACAGTTTCTAGTTTGTGTCGACATGTGGGACGAAGATGGTTTAGTGGCGTCTATGCACTTATATTTAATGTATTTTGGGTTATTATTATTATTATTATTAGCACCGCGTCTTACTACCCGTTCGGGTTATACGCACTTACGCTAATGTTTAATGGTAGGGTGATTGTGAGATTAAATGGAGGACCTACAGTTTAACGTGGAATCCGAACAACGATGGAGGCCTGGCATTCCCCACATTCACAAGATGTCTTGTCAGAGGTGAAGGAAGGGTTTGGTAATCAGATAAATCTGTGCCGGGACCGAGGATTGAACCCCGGCCGCCAGCATAGAAGTCTGACTGACACCTTACCCCTAGACCAGCCGGTCACTATTTTGGGCTACAAACACACATATGTTGTTTTTAACTAACAACTAATTGAATGCAATTCTCTCTCAATTTAAACTCCATGACGATGAATTAATTACTAGTGCGACCTTTTTACCTACAATACATAACAGTCTAAACTAAAAAAACCCGTACAAATAGAAGAAATATTTATTTATGAGACTGAATGTTAGTCTATGTTAAATTTTTATTTTGATCGTCATCAATTCGAACGGATATTTGCAACAAACACCAATATTCCGGGTGCAAAAACTTAAAGCTTATTTTGCAATATGAATATTTTTTTTCTTTTTATAATTCATTTTTATATCTATTTAAAGTTTCCAAATTGATGCCGCACGTAGCCCTTGAACAATTTGCATAATTCAAGATGGCGCTCAATATGGCAGCTAAAAGGTAAGCATTGATATTGTGTTGCAAAATTAATGTGTGGCATATCATTTTATATGTTTTTTTGAGTCAAGGAGTGATAAAATACTTACCTTGTTGAGAAAATATGCCATCAGTGTTCAAGCAATGGAAAAGTATCGGTGATTGAGATATCAGTGGTCGGAGATACTCCATATTCGCATCAGATGGCAACAGTTACTCGAGCTACGGAGCTAGCTAGTATTGCTTCTTCTAGACCAGGGGTGGCCAACCTTTCTTCCTGGCGTGCCACTATTTGCGCTAAGAATCCTTGGCGTGTCACTCTACCCCAAAATCTCAAACCTAACTTAACTTCAGTACCCACAACACCTTTAGAAAAATATAGCCAATAATAAATAAAGCCCATTTAAACATTGATTATATAATACTGTGATATAACTTATATAATTATTTATTGCTAATTATATTAGGAGTTTGGTTTATACCTGTGTTTCTCAGATAAGACATCATAAAATACATTAGCAAAACCCCATATAAAAAAATATTTAACTTTTAATCAAAAATTGCATGTTTCAAGAATTTCCATTCCAAAAATAATTCACAGCTACTGTACACTGTTCACACGCTGTAATTCTTTGACTATGTTCTATTAATGATAGTTAATAAAAACAGCAATAAGAAGATAACTGAATAATAGTAGAAATCACAACAATTTTCAATAATAAAAAATAAATATTTCAGCTTTCAGTGAAGTTTCTGGATCTATTTAACGTTAACAAGCTCATTAATATTTGGATTTGTTTTGGAAGAAGCAAGAAGGATCAGGTTTTTTAGATGCTTATCAGTGAGAACTGAACGGTACTTATTTTTTACCAAGTTCATAAGTGAAAATGTTTGCTCACAGATGTACGTAGAACCAAACCTAAAATATCTCAAGGCCAGGTCTCTTAATTTAGGATACTCGCACGAGGGAAGGCATTTCCAGAAGATGGAAAATTCTTGGCTGGATGGATTCCCAAGTACTTCCTTGTACTTGCTGTGAATTTCAGCGTTGTTCTGAATATCAAGAATTTCAATTTGTACGTCAGAAGGGTAGAGAACCATTTCCTCCATAGAAATTGAAAAAGGATTCGTGAAAAGTTGAACATTTTTCTTTTCATCCTGGAAGTCTGAAAACCTAGTTTAAAAAGAGTTTTTCAAATCAGAAATAGCATGTTTGTATTTATTAAAGCCTGGAAGCCCACCACTACATTCAGTGTTGGAAAGTGTTTTCATTCAAGGAAATTGGGAGAGCTCATTCTTAGAAATATTATGATCCATCAGAGTGAGCTTTGCTTTAAAAGCCTGAATGAAACTGAATAGGGTCGGAAACATGTTATTTTTACCTTCAAAACGCTGATTCAAGTTGTTAAGGTGACCCATAATGTCTATGTCCCATAGCCAGTCTTCATTCTTCAAAAGCGTACACTCATCAGGTAATTCCCCATTTTCTTCCAAAAACTTCAGAACATTACCCTTTAAATTCCAAAATCTCTCAAGTGCCTTTCCCTGTGACAACCAACAGACACTACAATGAAGCAGAAGCTCACCACGGTGTTTGTCTTCCGATTCTGCTTCAAGAGTTCACGGAATTCCCTTCTGTTCAGCGCCCTAGCTCGGATCTTGTCGATACCTCGCACCACTAGATCGAGCACAGAAGAGAATTTAATTTCTTTGGCACAAAGGGCTTCTTGGGATAATGCAGTGGTATTTAAAAACTTTACTCTTCAAATGACCTTCCAACAAAGCTATAAAGCCTTTTACTTTGCCTGTCATTGCCGGGGCCCCATCCGTAAAAACACTGTCTAATTTATCCCATTCTAAACTGTTGTTTTCAATGACTAATATTATTTATTTCAAAATATCTTTCACTTTATATAAAACTAGCTGGCGCAAGTCTAGAAGCTCTCCAGTGACATCAAATTGATCGTTGATACAACGCACATAAACACAAAGTTGAGCAGTGTCACTTATATCGCAGCCCTCGTCCAAGGCGATGGAAAAGTATTTACAAGTATTGATACACGAAACTACTTGTTTGCTAACGTCACCAGGCATCCATTGATCCGCCGCATAGCAGTATTTCTTGAAAGTGCAACGTCATCCACCATTTTAATGGCATTAGGATCTTCAGTGGCTTTTGCGAAGGCCATTAGACTTGGCTTTATTATCTCTTCTCCTTCGGAGTATGGCTTCTTTTTTTTCGAGCAATGATGAGGGAAATTTCATAAGAAACTTTGACCATTGTCATCAGCTGATCACTTTTTGTTTTAAAAAGCATTTGTTGCCCAGTTAGTGAATGTTTCTTTTTATTTACAAATTCTATTCTTAATGCTGAGCCAATTGGATATGTTATAATAATATCAGGATGAATCTGTTTGAAGTGCCGATTTAGATTAAACTTTTTGGGAACTGCAACACTAGCCCCACAAATAAGACACACAGGCTTAGAAGAGTTTCCTTTTGTAAATAAAAACGGTTCTTCCCATTCACTATTAAACTCCCGAAGAACAATATTGTCCTCGTATTTCCTTTTGGAAGTAAATGGCTTACTTAAGGCCATTACAAAACGATACTAACAGCAAGTGAATCACTATAGAAACAAATATTTTACAGCGGAGGATAACACAGTAAGCACCAGTCAGTTCGGCGCCAAACAACAAACTGAGTAGAAAAATGTGATTTGTGCAGACTGAGGAATGTGTCCTTGACTGCTGGACTAGTCGTGGTAGCATGAAAGGGGGAGAAGGGGTTGGGGTTGTAGTGGAAAGGGAAGAGAAAGCTTGAGTAGCGGGAAACAATACAACAGAGACGGCCAACTTAGTAGACCTAACATTTTTAGAAACTTATTTACCAGGCCCAATTAGGTGATTTATCTTTCCTCAAATTTGTTATTGTTTTATTTGGTGACTTTAGGCATGCCACTTAAAATGCTTCCGCGTGCCGCGGGTTGGCCACTCCTGTTCTAGACACTCGAGTAAATACTTGCTTCGCGGCCCTTGTTATTCTTTTATTTTCTACTTTCTACCAGCTAATTGAGAATCGACCTTATTGACTGGCATGTTTTACGTGTTATCTCTATTTAAAACACTTGATCTCGTAGAGCTCTTTTTTCAAAAACGGTACCAGACTACTACGTAAAAATGAATTTAATGGTTTGAATGTTTCATTACCATGCGTTTTCAATACAAAATATTTGTTGTTAAGAACAAAATCGAAAAGCTTGCTTACTAAGCAAATAACATTTCGGCTTTTTTTTTAAGTAGGCTACGAAAAAAAAAAATCATTTATTCTTTTTTAATGTGATCCTATCCCCCAAATCGCTAATAATAAGTTAAAATAAGTACCAAAATAGAAAATATATAAATAAACCTTAATATTACCTATGCGATGATGATCCTAATCATCCTATAGCCTAATCTAAACTTTATTTGCTTCTAATATATGTATAGTTCATCTACTATTAGATGTACGGTATTTAAAATATAAATAACACTACAATAATATAATATATGACCTGCATTCCAAACAACATTTTCTAAACCAATCACCATTATATTAGGTTAATTTTTAATGTCACATAAATTTTAACTGTAGTAAAACAGACCACTAAATAAATAGCAACATTACAAGAGTTTCTCATAGTACGTCAAATAAGTTTTAATATTGGTATTCAAGTTTAACATAATGTTTGTAGGACCATTAATTTTGCCCAAATTACATAACATTTCACTATAAAATATTGAATAACATTTTTTTATTTCTTTTTTTATCAACTATATGAAACATCTTAAAACGCATACTTTAGTATTGACTGTACAGAAGTCAGGCTACATGAAACCTGAAGATTAGGTAGCTGTATGTCGATTGTCAATGTCAGTGCCGACAGGAAGAGTTTATGTTAGGCCTTTAAGTATCGAGTTCTATTGCAAGCCGTCAAACACCCGAGTAATTAAGTTTCCTTCCAACAGATACTCACGGGACTAGTCGAGTAAATACTAAATACTCAATACTCAATACTCATAAATACTCCATACTCGATACTCGATTGTACTCGCCTACTTGGACAGCAGCTAAATATTATTATTTTTATTAGCACCGCGTCTTACTACCCGTTCGGGTTATACGCACTTACGCTAATGTGTAATGGTAGGGTGATTGTGAGATGAAATGGAGGACCTACAGTTTAACGTGGAATCCGAACCACGGTGGAGGCCTGGCATTCCCCACATTCACAAGATGTCTTGTCAGAGGTGAAGGAAGGGTTTGGTAATCAGATAAATCTGTGCCGGGACCGAGGATTGAACCCCGGCCGCCAGCATAGAAGTCTGACACCTTACCCCCTAGACCGCCAGGTCACCTGCTAAATACTAGCTTTGACCGTGGTTGGAAAGTGAAAAAATATCGGTCCATCAAAATACTGTTAATACAGGTCACAGTGATAAATCACTGCTATAAATCACCGATATTTTAAAATCACAGTAAAACATTCAGTAGTGAGTGAAAACAAAGAGAAAAAAAAAGTGCTTGCAGCTGAGCCTGTCCAATTTTATTAGCTGTGGAGCGTATAACCTGAAAGGTATTATTAATACGCGGTACTAAGTATTATTATTATTAGCTGTTTACCAAACTGGAAACACCTTAAAACTCTTTTCTGCTATATTCAGTGGAACGAGCCAACAAAATCAAAACTTGAGAGGGGACGAGCATCGGGCAGACTTAAAATATTTATCTTCTCGTGTTTTAATACCGTTGCACTTTGTTCTTTAATTATTTACGCCATGTAGACTTAATTTTCTATATATAATCTATGGTAGTAGTAAAATAATATGAATAACACATACATATCGTCGCAGATAGCATGAACTGTTGTATCTTATTTTGCACTCACCCCCTCTATCAGTTGCTCAATCGTATTAATAATAATAATAATAATAATAATAATAATAATATTTAGCACCGCGTCTTACTACCCGTTCGGGTTATACGCTTTAAGTAATAATTACGCTAATGAAATAGGAATTGGGAAGGGTGAATTAGAGGAAGTGAACCCGCATTTGCGTGGAGGGAGAGTGGAAAACCATTTAGGAAAAACCACCCCCAGTTCACCCGACCGAGATTCGAACCTCGATCTCCCCGTCCTCAGCAGTCGAGCTCAACTCGACTAGCGCGTTAGCCAACTTTGCCACTGAGGCGGGTCTCAATCATATTAATGTCCGCCTCTTAGTTTTCAATGTTTAAACCCTTTCTTTGTGTCAGTATCTTACGCAGGATTGCCAAGTAGGGGAGTGGGGGGAGGGGGGGCAATGGGGCTTGGGGTAGAAGATAAACCCAACCACCGAAGGCACATTTTTTAAACCATTATATAAACCTAGAAGCTTTTCTGGAAGGTTTTTTAATTGGTATTTGTTAAATTGATCATTTATATTTTTTTTATAAACGTGATAATTTAACAAATTAATTAATGAATATGTCTAAATTAAAGTTGGCTTAGCCGTCACATGGACCTACTGTCCCAAAAATCACCAATTATTTATAATAGGTAAACGTATAGCCAGTGGGAAACTTCTTAATGGATCCACGTGGGGAACTGGGAGATTTGAGACCTGCCACGATCTTCACGACTTAGGCCACTCCCTAGACTTCAAGAACATCAATTAGGACTACTAGGGAGGATGAACACAAGGATGTGTGGCACTTGATATTTTTGCTCACAATGTTTAACTGGCCATACCCTCTTTCCTCATTTTATTTCCTCTTTGGGTCTGCGTAGATCTCGGGGCATCCCCAAACTACGGTAAGGGGGATAGAGCCCCTCAAGCCACGCCGTGAGTACGCTACTGCTTTGAATCACATCTAGTCACATCTCCTCTTTGTATATGAAATGGTATTAGATTTTGTCCAGTTACAACCAAATATTTATTAAATTACATCTTAGATACATATTTATTAATATACTTGCACAAAAACTGTATCAACTGCTTTTTATTCTCATTATTTGATAAAATTGCGCTTAATGGAGGTCTCTGTTCCACTCTGGTCCCGGTTATGGGAAAATGAGATTTCTTGATGCCTTCTTTCCACAAGCAGCTCTTTTTTTGTGTTTTTTTTTTAGCACCGCGTCTATCTGTTCAGGTTATACACCTATGTACTAATTACACTAATGGGTTAAGGATTAGGAAGGCTTAATTTAGAGGAAGTACACCCACATTTGTGTGGAGGAAGAGTGGAAAAATATTTAGGGGAAAAAGCCTCAGTACACCTGACCGGGATCGAACTCCAATCTCCCCTTCTTCAGCAGTTTAGTCCAACAAGAGATTAGCGCGTTAGACCACGCGGCCACCGAGACGGGTCAACTCTTACTGTCTTGATAATTAAGTCGTGATATCTATAGTTCCTCCTACAGGCCAGTATCGTACCCATAGTAAAGCACAAGCGTCAATGAAAATATTCAGTGAAGGTGAGCCACTTGTTCTGACTGAATGTGTCACGGCCATAGTGCTCATCAAAACAGACTTCCCAACCGTCTCTTATTGTGTGCTTCCATCTTCTTTAAACATAGAAGGAGGCACTGGAGCAAATTAGTATTTTACTAATCAGTCATTCTTATACCTCTGTTGGCTTGAAGGGCTAGATTAGGGATAAGGAACATGTGACCTTTAGGTCACATGCGGTTAATTTGGGTGTCCATTGCGACTTTTTAGTCATTAAAAAAGTGTCTTCTTTGTTTAAAAATTATACGTTCTCCTACTTCGTGGATTTTATTAATCATAAAAAATTAAAGCATTATTTAAAAAAAAAACTAACTGGTCTTATCGATATGTCTATTTATGATTGGGTCACTACCATATTTTGGAAAAAGTGAATTGTACATAAAGTGTGCTGTGTGGCCTTATTAAGACTGCGTGAAGCGACATACAGTCTTCCACTACCAAACGGTCACCCACCCCTACTCTAAAGTATAGCAGCGTAGTGTTCCCCAATACTGATGTTTTACGTTTGCCACTTTATTTATTCTTATCCAGTGTCACCACAGATCTATGAAGAGTATCATAAAACCCACTAGGGAGGCTTTCTTTAAACTTCCTCACTGGAATGGTTCCCATTTCATATACCTTGTCCACATTAACACCTTTGGAAAATATTTTTCCAGAAAAAACATTCAATATTTACCAAACCCTTAGGATTTTGTATTGGATTTAAAGCCTATGTGCATAGCTCTATCTTTATTTTTAACTTTTACCTGTCTATTATCTACGGCATCACGACGTCTTATTCTCCCTTTGCTTTCTTCCTTATGAAAAACCAATTCTTCAGGCCTCCTTTGTTTCCCATGTCACACAGATCGCGATCCAGCTGGCTTGTCACATGCATACGTCAAGCCCAAAGTCTTTCCGCTGTACTATCCAGTGCCAAACCAATCAAATAAGTTCCTCGCTCACCATGTGCATATAATCATAAAAGCACTTTTGATCATCATATCTGACTAAATACAATTCCAAATTACTCTTCTATCTCTCATTGAAGGCTCTGCATTAAAAAAAAAAGGTCTAGGCACTTTTTTGGCATCTTTTTCATGAACATAACATAAGTAAAAGCATATAGTAAATTGTTACAGTTCCCTGGAGCAGCATTGTTAAGCGTGCTCACTTCCAAAACATTTTATGGCTATCTGCAAATAACCCTTTTATAACAGGTAAAAGTCCAGCATTATTTGGATGGCAGATAAAAGAAGAAATTAAATAACTTTTTCCCATTGTCATTCCAGAGAACACTAAAATCTCATCTGACTACAATTTAGGGATGGCAAAGTGTTCGGTCGGCCCGATGAACCCTGCACTACTATGATACATCCAGTACCTGTCAGGAACTAATATTTCATGGAGGTTAATATGTCACTGTTTCCATGAAGGGAAAGGTGCCCTAATCTTTAAACAAAAGTTCTGAATCAATAACAGAAAGTGAATCTAAATGTGTTTTATGTTAACTCATTATTTACTTTTAATTTCAGTATGTATATGTTTCCTTCCTATTTCGTTGACAAAATGTAAGTTTGTTGTGATTTTTAGGTGTCAATGAAGCAAGACTAACATAATTACTAGTTATTTTTCTATTGTTAAGATAATAAAGGCTTATTTTTTCAACAAATTTACTCTATTTTCTAACTCCTTGACACAAAAATAATATAAAATGATATGCCACACATTATTTCTGCACCACAATATGAATGCATACCATCTGATTGCTATGTTGGGTACCATATTGAGTTACTCAAATTGCTCGAGTTTAATAGAGTAACAGTAATTTGATCTTAAATCTAAATAACATGAGCTATAACAGAAACATTAAAATAATTTCATTCATAACTTAAAACAAGGCTATTTGAATATTAGGGATTTGTAACCCTGCTACAACCTGTATTTATTGCGACCTCAACATGATGCAACATAGAGCAACTTACATGAACAAACACCAACTAGTAATTTTAGCCTTGTTGTTGATGTTGCTATTAGTTGCTCAAGGTTTCTCCAGAGGAGTTGCAGCTTTAGGCCGTGTGCCCAACTATGTGGGTACATTTGTACCACCCTCCTTCTCCTCTAATGGACAAGGGGAGGGGCACATATACATAAACTAAAGAGGGCAAGAAACAAACAACAAATGATTAAATTGCAGAAGAGCGTTAGGACCACATAAACATTGATAGGCCTTCAGTTTGACCTATACAACAATTTGTCGTCATGAAGCCTTCCCAACCATCACCCGTTATTCTGTATTATCACTCAAAGGGAAAGGGGCGAGGATCTTTTGAGTTAAAAGAATGACTCTTAACCTGTCATAGTAAATTAAAGATGGCAAGTAAAATAAATCAATATTTATTTTAGAAAAGATTAAAAATATATATATATATATATATGAATATATGCATATAGGTAACAATAGATAGTTAAAAAGAAAATATATAAATATAGAAAAATGAAGAATGGGGTTATGCCCATTACTATACAGTGGTACTGTTGCCATAGCAACCTTTGTCCTAACAATTACATTCACGATTACATACGGTAACATACGACCCCTCAATAGGTCTCTGCGGCAACCCGCAATGTACTAACAACCATACCTATACGTCACAGGCTAAACATCCGCATTTTACAAACGGACTGTATCGTATGCTTTATAATTACAATTTATAAGCATAAATATTCATGGCAACCAAAAAAAGAGAAAGTCAATGATTCATTTTAGTCATCACAATAAATCTAACAAACAATATTTAGCCGTATGGGCCATCAACATTTCCCATACTACCCAGGCATTCGCCTTCAAAAATGTAAGGTAAAAAACTTACAATAAAAAAGTCCCTCATTCTTTCTAATCATGTTACCAAGCCGGAAGGGCAAAAAACCCCAGTAATACTGTTAACAAGTAATAAACAATATTACGCCATTTTTGGGCTACGTAATTCGTCATTTCTACAAAATTAAAGAATCTACCCAAAACAACAGATGAAAGTCCAAAATTAATTTTGTATTGTACTGGCCAAAAAGGAATTTAGACCTAGCTTAAAATTTACAATTAAACCTATAACAAATTTCCAAAAGAGTAATTTTAACTAGTACGGCCGAAACTGAATTTATACCTTGGGAAAAATCCCATCCTAGAGCAAGTGTCAAAGACACGGATGATTCAAGAAGTGACCTTATGACACACACAACATCAGTTTATAAACAGTTATTCTCTGAGGGGAGGGGAACATAGGGGAAACGAAAGAACATAGAAGAACAATCACATGGAACAGAGGGATAGGGGCAGTAAAGAAACAAATAGGTCATTGGAGAGGCGCCTAGAACATCACGTGTCCACCACTAGATCGCTCCCATGAAGCAACGCGAGACGAACGCGCTCAAAATGCCACACCTCTAATTCTTCTAGTTATGTTTTTACACTCGGTGCGGAAACAATGCGCGCGGGCAGAGATGTTTGTTGACGAGACTTGACACACACTGACCGAGAAACGGGGCACTTTTGGTGAGTCCAGTATTGTTTATTCTTCGGTGTTGTAGAAATAGTGTTCATTTACTCGTATTTTCTTCATGCTTGTAATGTTGATGTCAAGCAACGTTACACATTTGGTACCAAGATATTAAGCTAGACCTATCAAAATGTACCCGTTAAACCACGAGTACCCACACTATATCCACACCAGGGAATGGTATCAGTGCCACAGCCCCCTCCTAGCGGTACCAAAGAAAAATAAAATGACTGAAAGTCTGTGATTGGTAAGCCCATGCAATTTTTCACAATAACGTACTTTTGTTTGTGCTTGGGTGATAATCCAAGCCTCTATTTTTTGATAGTTCTGATACAAACCGAAACATTTCAACAAACTGATAATTCCTTAATGAAATTAAAATGTTTGTTGTGTGAAAAAATGTACTTAAATGGTCATATTGTTTGTTTTTTTAGCTACACTCGTTAGTGTTATAAGCATATACAATAATTACGTGTCAGGGATGGGTAAGATTAAATTAAAAGGAAGTGTACCCACATTTGCGTGAAGGGAGAGTGATAAGCCATTTAGAAAAATCATCCTCAGTACACCCGATAGGATTCGAACCCTGGTCTCCCCGTCTTTGATAGTACAGTGACGCCACAGACCACTCGACCACCGAAGTGGGTGCTCATATTTATTATATGAAAGTGATTTACTGTAGTTAAAATTTATATTTTCAGTCTTTGTTAAACATTTTTAATTATATTTTAATATATTGCACTCCTCACAATTTTTACAAATAGCAAGCTGTCACACATGGCTGTGATAATGTTACATCAAATATGATTCTGTAATAATCAAGATTTGCATGCCACTAGTCATATACATGGCAACTGAGGATAGGAGGAGAGGGAGGGAGGTAAGAAGTTGGCCAATGCCAATGTTACATCAAATATGATTCTGTAATAATCAAGATTTGCATGCCACTAGTCATATACATGGCAACTGAGGATAGGAGGAGAGGGTGGGAGGTAAGAAGTTGGCCAATGCCAATGTTACATCAAATATGATTCTGTAATAATCAAGATTTGCATGCCACTAGTCATATACATGGCAACTGAGGATAGGAGGAGAGGGTGGGAGGTAAGAAGTTGGCCAATGCCAATGTTACATCAAATATGATTCTGTAATAATCAAGATTTGCATGCCACTAGTCATATACATGGCAACTAAGGATAGGAGGAGAGGGAGGGAGGGGAGGTAAGAAGTTGGCCAATGCCAATCTTATTCGAAGAAGCCACAACCGGTTAAAATTGGATTCAACATGTTTTATAATTTAATATTAATGTGGGGGTTTAAAATTTTAACTATTTATTAAATATTAAATCTTAATTTGTGTGGGATCATGAGAAATTGCACGTGTAAAGATATTTTATGGGAACAAGGCATGTAAACATTTCTTATCTTTATGATTTCAGATTTTTTAAGCATATTCCGTGATCTTAATGGCGAGGTGGAGTGGAAAATTATTCCTATTGCACTTGCCGAATTTCTAGGCACTGGTTTGATTGTATTTCTAATATGTTTGATGGAGTATTTAAAATCGATGGGGGAACCAGTGTCTCTTCTACATATGGCGATTGCAGCGGGCTTGAGTTTCTCTATCAGCATCCAGGTGAGCACAGGATGACCAAAGTAGCCAATCAATTCACTATTTCATCAATAGCATGAGATATCACTAAACGGTTGTTTTTTTAAAACTAGGGTGCCTGAACAAGAACATTTTCTAAACTAGGTATTTAAATTAAAATTGTCTTTAAGCAAAATATATTTGCGACTGATTAAATATTTTTAGTCTTTATTGATTCACTGTTTATTATAATAATTACACCTATATTTTGAAGGTAATTAAATCCCCTTACTATTATTGTCCTTTTGACAGAATCTTTATATAATTTTTATTAGTCTAATAAATTTGTGGGGCCCCACATGAATCTAATGTTGTGATATTAAATTTATGCTTGGATTTATAGTTGAAAAATTCTCCTTTGTATTTGAGTTTGAAAAACAATCAAATACTTTTTTCATGCACTGGACAGTGAGTCCACTGATAATGAACCAGCACATACATTACTAATATGTTGGCGAGTAAACTCTGAAATTAACAAGTATATACATTCCCGATAGTTTATCAAGAACACTCATGGAAAATAAGTAGTTAGGTACCTCCTTAGTACACTGGGCAGTACACTACCATAGAAAACAATTGGGTTGAAATTTTTTTGATGAGTTCAATGACGCCATATCTTAACTTGTTTTCATCTCCAATGCAACAATGTTACTTGGTCTTTTATGTTTTCTACAAGTCCAATGAATAGCCACAGAAGCTAGGCCTCTATATATGGTGTTTGAAATAAACTATTTTTTACTCCATTTTCCCAGAATTTCCACCGCATCTTCACCAGCATTAACACTCTCGTCGTAAATAAAATATATATATTTTTCAGCCATTTGAAAAAATTTGTTATTTTGATTTTAAAATGCACTATTTTAATGAACTGCGAAACCTTTTAGACATTTTCTTATAAAATAATATTATTTATAAGATAATAACAAGATGTTACGCGCATTAAATACAAAATATAACTGGCGGAGCGAACACGTGTAAAGGGAAAGTACGTAGACCCTGATTTTGGTTAGAAGAATAGTAGAGACAATTCTAACATCTTACTTTTTGGCCGACATTGATAACATTTTACGATATTATCTGTGCTATTTTATAGGTATTGATAATATATATCAAAAGTGACAGATGTAGACAATATGGTTTGATGTATAAATGTATTACAATTGTTTTAGTAACTTTAGTAACTAAGCTATACTGTTCTTCCTACTAAAATCATAATTTAGTTGCGACATATGCGTGGTGGTGGAGACCCGCGTTCTGACCTACGCGCGCCCTAATATAAATCTAAATATCTGATAAAGCAGGTACCCTACAACTCGGGAATCTTTAGATTAAAAAAACACATATATATTGATCTATATATATGCCGAGTCTCACTAAGAGCCATTATTTCCTAAATATAGCAGTTCAAGTGCTAATTTTATTGTACTAGTTAGGTGCCTACGTTTTGAGAAAATTGACATGAAAGTAATGAAAACAGTTGTGACAAAAGTGTGTAATATATCAGTAGTGGGTGAAATGACAGTTCCAGGCCCCTTTTCTCCCATAAGGTTAACATTGATCCACACAGGATGTGGAGGACCACTTTCTCCCATAAGGTTAACATTGATTCTCCACACAGGATGTGGAGGATCACTTTCTCCCATAAGGTTAACATTGATCCTCCACACAGGATGTGGAGGATCACTTTCTCCCATAAGGTTAACATTGATCCTCCACACAGGATGTGGAGGACCACTTTCTCCCATAAGGTTAACATTGATCCTCCACATAGGATGTGGAGGATCACTTTCTCCCATAAGGTTAACATTGATCCTCCACATAGGATGTGGAGGATCACTTTCTCCCATAAGGTTAACATTGATCCTCCACATAGGATGTGGAGGATCACTTTCTCCCATAAGGTTAACATTGATCCTCCACATAGGATGTGGAGGATCACTTTCTCCCATAAGGTTAACATTGATCCTCCACATAGGATGTGGAGGATCACTTTCTCCCATAAGGTTAACATTGATCCTCCACATAGGATGTGGAGGATCACTTTCTCCCATAAGGTTAACATTGATCCTCCACATAGGATGTGGAGGATCACTTTCTCCCATAAGGTTAACATTGATCCTCCACATAGGATGTGGAGGATCACTTTCTCCCATAAGGTTAACATTGATCCTCCACATAGGATGTGGAGGATCACTTTCTCCCATAAGGTTAACATTGATCCTCCACATAGGATGTGGAGGATCACTTTCTCCCATAAGGTTAACATTGATCCTCCACATAGGATGTGGAGGATCACTTTCTCCCATAAGGTTAACATTGATCCTCCCCACAGGATGTGGAGGATCACTTTCTCCCATAAGGTTAACATTGATCCTCCACACAGGATGTGGAGGATCACTTTATCCCATAAGGTTAGCATTGATCCTCCCCACAGGATGTGGAGGACCACTTTCTCCCATAAGGTTAACATTGATCCTCCACACAGGATGTGGAGGATCACTTTCTCCCATAAGAATAACATTAATCCTCCACATTATGAAGTTGGGTCACTTTCTCCCACAATGGTCCCTCGCATAGAGCTGGTGGGTCACTTTCCCACATAAGAAAAACATTGATAAGTGGCGGAGCGGGAAATATTATTTTGGGGGTTAACCATATTTTCGAGTTTTTAGCATTGATCCTGCACCTTACGAAGTTGGTTCACTTTCTCCCGCATTACATATTACATATTTATTAAATATAATAAATATATTATTTATTTCCTTTCCCATTAGTCTAAATCATCCTACGTGTATAGCCCAGTTGGATGGAACACGGTGGAGCAACAACAACAAACGGTAGCATTCTTAAGGAGATAATCAAAGAAAGAAAATTTACACTATGTATTATACTTCCATCTGTTTCCAGATATTCTGTCACATAAGTCATTCTCACTTGAATCCAGCAATATCATTAGCTGCCATAATACTAGGAAGAATCAACATCCCTCTGGCCTTTATCTATGTATTTTCTCAATGCAGTGGAGCCATCGCTGGATTCAGCGTCCTTCAGGTAAATGCTATAATTCTGTATGAAGAATAAGACATTTTATTACTAAATTAGTTATGTCAAGGGTTTCAAGATGAGG
This sequence comes from Timema douglasi, assembly GCA_901482245.1. Classification (NCBI taxonomy): domain Eukaryota; kingdom Metazoa; phylum Arthropoda; class Insecta; order Phasmatodea; family Timematidae; genus Timema; species Timema douglasi. The sequence goes on along the minus strand of CABEEJ010002561.1, from coordinate 25,107 downwards.
GGTTTAGAGGGTGAGAGATTTTTTTGAGTGATCGTGCTTGAAAATGAGTAGATTTGAATGTTAGAATATTTAAATGTGAGAGGATTTGATAGTGAAAAGATTTGATATTGAGGGGATTTAAAAGTGTGTGGGGGGGTGGGAGAAAAAGGGGTAGGGGGATTTAAAATTGATTTAGTCAAGAAAGACAGAGGTTGGTATAAAGAAATGTCTTATCCCACTTTATTTAGCTACTCTTCCCATCATGACAAGTGTGTTAATAATGTATACAACTCAAAATGAAAGGTTGATCAGCTGTACTTGCGGTAGGTAGTCTTATTTTTTTCACCCATTCTCTGACAAATGATAATGCGTATACAACATTTTATACTACTGACCACAAATCCAGTATGTTAATTTTGAATCACAGGTGCTGGTGCCAAAGAAAGTTCTCAATATCTCTGGATGCAACACATGTACGGGGGAACTTCATGAAGAACTGACTCTGGCTCAGGCAGTCGTGTTGGAGGGGATAATTACTTCTAGTTTGGTGTTGATGGCTTGTTCCACATGGGACGTGAGGAATAGGAACAGACATGACAGTATACCGCTCAAGTTTGGCTTCTTCGTCACTGCTATTGTTGCTTCAGAGGTACCTATAGTCCATTAAACCTTCTCTGACACTTGCACACGTAACTAGATCTACTTTAATGGTAATTTTAACGTGTTGACATATTTCGTAAATATTTTGAAGTCAAGTACGTAGGTATTAGTTTACCTACGTACTTGACTTCAAAATATTTTATGAAAAAAAAAGGTCCAAAAAGCTATTATATCGATTAAAATTACTGTACGTACGTTTTGATAACTCATTTTGAGACTTCATGTTCAAGTACTGTTGACTGAATTTTAAACTCAGACTATCTTGCTATTTTTTAATGCTGAATTCACACAAATAAAAATTATTCCCCATGAGAGAATGTTTAACCATTATGTTTACCAGTTTCCAGTTTAGTAAAATTTAATATAGTGTGATAGTGAATGCTCTCAGAAAATAGATGAATATTTAATTGGCTTTGCACAACACCCAAATTCACATTTATTAATCAAATTATGGTATTCAAATGTATCTTTGCACTAATTAAACTATAATATATATTATTAGTAATTGTAAAAAAAAGTGTCCTTACTAAAACAGGTATTGTGAAAATATTATGTTTAACTTTCAAGCAGCTCACAATACATTCCTTATCGAATGGTTCAATTAAATGTGCTATCTATCTAGAATGACCTTGTAAGGTATAAAAAGTATCGGATCTTCCCAGAGGATTAAGATGATCTGAGGCGGTGCGATTTTGGGGGCTCCCTTAGACACAAAATAGTCACAACCATTTACATGTTTTATCAACAAAATATTTAAACTTTGTACGTGAAAAAATATATAAATGTTTAGTTCCAATATTAAGCGATATCATTCCTATATTTACAATGCTAACCTTCTTTAAAAAGATAGGTTAGGAAATCAGTTAAAACACATTGCTTTGTGTACGTGTATTGTGACAAGAATTTCTGATGTGAAAGAGAGATTTTAGGAAATAATCTCATTTACATAATTTAAAGTAATAGTTTGTTGTATGAATATTTACAGTTTCTGAATAGATGCTAATAAATTTGTACCATATTTCATCCAATACAAATAACAAACGTATTCAATGATAACTGATTAGCAATGCTCAAAACCTAATACATTATCGTATACAAAAATGGTGACCACTATCTCCATCTAAGTGTATGCAACACTGATATGTAGGCCTAATTATAATCTTTAAATTAATGAATTATAATAATATAGTTTATATAGCTTATATTACATACAATAATAGTGTGAAATCATTTACTGTAAACTAAACTTTTATAAGTATAAATAAGACAAAAGTTCTCAAAAATATTGTGTTAAGTGTAAAAGTGTTTTGTGTGATGAACTATATTGAGCATGACATTTCAATTTTACTTGTTTGAAGTTTAGTTAAAATTATGTTCTTATATACAAGGCACCATACACTGGAGCACACATGAACCCCGCTAGGAGTCTTGGTCCTGCCCTGTGGTCTTGTAAATGGGACAACCACTGGGTAAGTTTTTATGATTATTGTTTAAAATGTTTTACATAATATATGTCTTAGTCCAAGAGGTAAGAATTATAACAATATCATCATCATCTTCATCAACTGTTTACAGCTTGGAGGGGGACGATGTCTTAGTCTAAGAGGTAAGAACTAGATTATTATAATCACCATCCACAGCAACTGTTTGAAGCGAGCCCATAGCCGGGTCAGTTTAGTAAAATGCCTCCATCTTCCTCTATCCTTTCACTATAAGAACAACTTAGAGGAAATTCACACACATTGGTTAAAACCGGTGTTTTCCAAACTTTGGTACTCATACTCCCAGGGGTATCCGAAGTATTTCAAAGGGTATCCTACGTGAAATAACACTAAGTTTGATTAACCATCCATTTTTATAAATAATAGTAAGTCATATAGATAAATTTAAAGCAAACTTTGAAGTCATGTTATTGAAAGGAGTTTTCCTCTACTGGCTATAAAATTTTATATAAAAAGAATTATGTTTAACAACATATAGATTTATTACAATAAAACAGAAATAAAAAAATTGAGTTTTACAATGATATTACAGGCTATACTTTGAAGTTTGATGCAGATAGTTAGACTTTGTGAATTTGAATATTCTGCTGTAGCTACTAGGGCTGTATAGGAGCCGGGCTACTGGATGAATTGTTCTGAAGAAGAAAATAATCAAAAAGTTACTAACAAAATATAAAACAAGATATATATAACTCTTAATCAGTTATGCTAGACTGGGTTGTAAGATAATCTCTTAGATACATTTTGTAAAATGATAAACAATAGAAAGGTTCCTTGACTACAGTGGTCGATGGCTAACAAACAGGTGTCAACAAAATAGTACCATGGCTGGTCTCTTTCCCTTACGGTACTGCCAACGTATTCTATAGTACACACAAACCTAGTTGCCATTAAAATAAGAGTAGCACTAACACATAGGAGCCCAAAACCCGGGCAAAGAAAAAGGGTATTATTTTCTCGAACCCCACGATGACTCTATAGCAGTTCCCCGGTTTGCTCACCGAAGCTAATACCGCACGAGAATCGTGACTGCTTAGCCAACACAACATAAATAATTCCACCAACTCAACTGAGGTATGCAATCCAATACAGACAACCTGGTTGTAACCATCCAAAAATTAAACAGGTGTACATGACGTTTACGGCGTCATGTCAAACATTGAATCAAGTTAGACTAATGGAACTTGTGAAAGCTTAGCAAGTCTCTAACGAAGACATTACTGTATTCCAAGCCCAAGGCTCGTAACGTAAACACTGTATGGTAAATATACAGATCAACATAGTCTCTAGGACTGATGTAACATACATGAAACTAGTCTATTATTAGACTTGTCCCTCATTCTGGAGGACACAATATTTAAACAACAAAATAAACCTTTAAGTTAGGAAGTCAACAAGACTTGAAGTTGATCCATTGTCAATTCGACATACTATCAACACAAATGAAAATCGTCTCCGACAATATACAGAAAAAACTAAAAGGGTGCAAACAGACATTGCCTGTCTTTTACTACACAAGTTAGATTCTGAGTCATAAGGACACGTTGATTACTTGTAAATACTTAATTAATTGAAGTCCGTGGTCCTATCCATGGCTGCAGTGGATCAAACGGCCCAGACTTTATAGTTGTCATCGAAGTGCGTCATCCTGTCCAGGGTGGCGATGTATCCGACGCCTCTAACTTCACGGTCGACGTGGTCTTCTATTTGTGACGATGCAGGAGTTCTTCCTTCAACGCTGGGTTGCAATAAATTGGCTCTAATGGGAACCTGGACATGGCCCCTTATATAGTACTCAATCTGATACGGACGGAACAAAGCAGAGAAGGTGATAAACAAAGGAACATAGAAAGGAGAAATACGGACGAAGGTGGGCAGAAAGAGAAATTAACAAGAGAAATCCACTTGTGGGGAAAGAGAGGAACAAGCTTCCTTGGCTCACCGCTAGAGTCTCTTGACGTGGAGTGGGTCAGTGGGTCGAACTCGATATGCATTCCTTTCCTTAGTCAGGTGTTATAATGTAAGCATGTGTGGCTGCCATCTTTGAATAATTTTCTTCTACCATGTGGCAATTCAATCGAAGAACATCTTGACAGGGTGAGTGGATATGAAAGCAATTTCTATTTAAATATCTCTGGTATGATTATATTATTTAGGATCCGTTACTATTTTTATGAGAATTTGTGATATAGATGTACTTTACTATATTTTCTTGTAGACAGCATGGCAAGCGTAAGTAAATTCATCCGACATCATCCAATGGCAAAGGGTCTGCGTTAACGTATTTTATTCATAAATAAGATAATATTAATCCTCTTCTTTGATAACTGCTACAGTATTTATCGAAAGACAATATTTTTAACAACCACGTGTTTCAATTTAGGGAGACAAGTATTTTAATTTGACTGCAACTAGTCAGAGAAAATAAACTTTGAGGTAGATTATTTTTTAAATATGTTAATATTGTTTCTTTCTTTCGTAAACTATTAAAATATTGATTTTTTAATTGTATCTGTCCAATCTATCTAATTGACATGCTACATTATTATCCCCCTCTCTTATGGATTTGTTTAACATACCATTATAGCTTTATTAAAATTTGAAACAGACTTTAATGCTTCACAAGAAAACCGATAATTTGTTTACCTTTTTAAAAAAAAAGAGCTTTAAGGGGTACGTTGATTAAACCATGGCTCTGAAAGGGTGACTGGTGAAAGTTTGGAGTTTTAGAACTAATAAAAAACACAATAAAATCACTCTCAGTGTTCCTGGTCATAATTCGAGCATCAAACTCCCTATCAATGGTGGCCAAGTGAAATACCTTAATATACCCCTCAGTTATTGCTCCACATGAAATTTAAAATTGACTCAACTTAAAATACACAAAAGTATACATGGAGCAAAATGTTTATTAAATAAATGAATAACGGGATATCAGTACTCAAAAAATGGATTGGTTTAAATAACTGAAAAACAACCATTTTCAGATTAAATCTTTATTATACTAAACATTAAAAATTGCTCAAAATAATTCTCTTTAAAAAACAGTAAAAAAAAAATTTATATTATTAAATCAAATAATATACCGAATTCTTCTTTTTCTACATCTTGTCCCACTCACAAAGAGTTGACATTAAATCAATACAAGTCACAAGAACTTGCGAAGAAGTTTCGGCGGACTTGTTTTACAGCTGGATGTCCTTCAAAAGCTAACCCACGGCATTTTCCCGTTGAAACAGTGTGAATTATATGAACGAGAGTGAAAGAGCCAACCAATTTTTCCGGAAAGGTACTTCCACATACCTTCTGAGATCTTTTACGTCTCATATTTGACACGGGAACAAAGGTTTTATTTTCCCTTAGAAGGAATGTGTGCCAGAGATTTTAGTCGCTCAAGAAGAATCGGTCGGCTCCGGCTGAGTTTGAACTCAAGAATATCAGGTCCTAAGGTGAGCACCTTACCACGAGACCACCTAGGTTGACAAAATCTCTTCAATTGTTCTTGACAAATTACATATTATTTATAGCTCTAAGCTTAGCCTAAACAATTTTACCATTTTAACTATAATTAATAAATTCATCATGAGCGTTATTAATGGATTAAAAATGTGAAGGGTAGCAAAGAGGAAAGGCATTCTTTGGAGAGTTGATAGGAAAAGAGGGAAAATCAATCTGCGAACTGCCTTCCAGTATATATGGCTGGTATTTGAACCCTGACCTTCCTATGAACGGCAGTAAATTTTATGTTATACTAGTCTAGCACCATAGACTTAGGTCACCACTGCAGATAAAATGTAATTGTGACAATTATTTTAGATTATCGGGCCTGGCCACACAGACAGGTGGCTAAAGTACAACCTCAACAAACTACGCAAAAGATTTATTGTTTTGGGACTGTTGTCCTTGGTCACGCAAACGATTTTTCAAATGATACTGATCACTAGGTGTGGCAGCAGGCAGGATACGAAGGACATAATAATGCAACCATGGCTGCCGATAACGCCACCTGTTATATGTAGTTATTGTAACATATTTACTTACTCTATGGAATTACGAAATCCAAAGTTCATTGCCGCACCTACAAAAGTATGCCACCGATCCCTATCTTGAGATAGTTCTATCCGGGCTATATTCAACTCCATTCTAATGTTAACATCATATCCTCGTCTAGGTCTTCCTAATAATCTCTCTACACTGGGTTGGTCAGTCAGTGCCCTGAACAAGATTCTAAATTCTCCAATTCACGTTGTATGTTCTGCCCGCTGTAATCTACGAGATTTGACAATCGTAACAATATCTTATGATGAGTACAGGGTGTCTAGCTCATCATTATCTATCCTCTTCCACTCCCCAGTATCCGCATCCATTTTAATCAAATATATTCCTAGACACCTAGTTTTTGAACACCCAACATTTGTTTTTGTCAAGTAAGGTAGGCCACCACGCTACGCCCATTGAAAACATACGGTAAAATGATTGTTTTGTATCTTCTGAGCTTTACATATTTTGACAGCAGATGATATGTCGAAAACTTACTAATCGAGTACAAACATTTCCCGACTGTATTATTTCCTTATTTCCAGTATAGTGTTGGTATTGCTATTTAAAATTGTAACTAAATATTTAAACTCATTATCCCTGTCAAATGATATATTACTCGAAGTAATCTCTAAACTATCAGCCCCAATTTGTGTTCTCTGTGGGATCATATACATAGTATTTTCAGCGTTCACTTCTAAACCTATTTACTTATCAGCCTCTAATAACATTTTTGCATTTCTTTCAAAAGATGTCTTACTATTTACCTACAATAGATACATTATCTGTATTTTAATAGTTGCATTGTACCGTTTAATGTCATAATGATTTTAAAAAACAAATAGTTGGACTTGCTTTAATACCCCATTAATTGGAGCATAGCTATTAGTTTGCTTAAACAATTAGTCAAGAAAATCATAGTTTTACAACACATTATACCTTACATAAAATATATGTTCACCTTGGACTTAATTTACATTTTCATTACATTACTTCTGTACTTGAATGTAATTTCTTTTCAGATATACTGGGTTGGTCCAATTGTAGGATCCATCCTGACAACTTACACCTATAAATTTGTTTTCGCCAACGCCGCGCTGGACAAGAGATTGGACAAAGAATGCACAGACAATACACAGACAGGAGGTTGCAGGTTGGCCACATTACAACAAGAAATTTTGAATGCGAATATTAAAGAGGATGAACTAATATAGAAATAAATTATCAAATAGTATAGTGCTGAGTAATGTCAGCAGGTTTGACAATACAACTTAATAGAATGATTCGAAGGGAGAGGATGTATAGGATTAGGAAATTCTAAAAATAGTAGGAAAATAGGAACTAAAAATATATATAGACACATATTTAGGCATTATAAAGCAAAACAGACACCAAATTATTCACTAAAACTCTTTTTATTCATCCTTATATTCCAGGATACACTTTCAATAAACACAAATTAAATACTAAATGTAGTTATGTTGTGTGACAAAAGTTTTTATATTGCAAGAAAGCTATCTGGAATTTCCATGCAATGGTTCATCCAGTGGGTAAAATTTGACCCCTAATCCTTTCTTCTTCTTTCGTTCATTCTTCTCCATCGTTGACTTCGCAGCTCGCCCCGTGAAAAGATCAACGTAGGTCTAACACAAGTAAGGAAGGCAACACAACATCTTGCACTCACATTCATAGGAAAACTTACCATTCTTTCAGGATATAATGTTCTACAAACGAAACTTTTCTTGACATACTCTCATACTCCCTGTGAGGAAGAACGAGAGCAAATTATAACAGGTACTAACCAATTAATCACATCGTTTTATTGATTGAACTACTAAACGGGATGTCAAATTTTGCGAGGATTCTAAAACAAGAGAAAAGACAAATTATCATTAACAGGGGGAAAAGTATAGTGGCAAATTGAATGAGAGTTTCTAGAGTTACGTGCGGAGGCACTACTCTTTCGTGGAGTTAGGTGAAAGCCTCTCATTGACCACTGCTTTACACATCTTGCTTAACCAAGCTGGGCTTTGGGACGTTAATGGCACTCTCCAGGGTCAATGACGTAGTTACAGATTCCATAAATAAGAGGAATGGTGGCACCCAGAAGCTTGTCGTGGAAGGACTAATCCAGCTTCCAAAAGTGGTATTTGAGGGTATGCATCTCCAGATCTTGATGCAGAATCACATTGCAAACGTACCAGGCTATGTTCGTAATGATCATCAGATACCAGATCTGGAATACCTGCTTCCTTTTCACAAACGTGTATTCCAGGTGGCCCCAAGCGGGGACACGCATAGTTGAGGATCGGCCTAATAAACTGCTTGTATAGTGTCAGACCACTTCTTGTAGACAGGACGCTATGCCTGTTAAGCAGTGGTCCTACGCATCCAAGCCTTTGCCTCATCTTGGCCAGTATTTCAGTAAAGCGCAGTCTCCAGGTCAGTTGTGGTTTCAGCGTAAGTCCCAGGTACTTGCACTGTTCGCCCATCTTATCTGTTCTCCAAACAGTAGAAGAGGAACCGGCCTCTCCCATATGAGGCATCTAACACCTGTGACATTTCCGTCATCTACTATATTGTGAATATTAATTAGGACAGAGTAAAAAAACTCTTTTTTTCAAAAACTATGCCTTTATATACACTGATAAATATCTGTATTAGTATGAAGTATGTTCTCCTTAGTAAAAATTACCTCTTGAATTCGTTTTAGCATTGACTCCACTAATTTAGTGCACATATTTTTTACTTCATCATCGTGGAACCGCAATTTTATATCATTCGTTATCATGCATTCTTTGGTTGTACAGTCCATTTTACCAAAACGTCTCTTCAAAATATTCCACAAGTCTGGTGAATTTACAGGCCAATCAAGCAAATTAATTTTATTTTCCAGCATGAAAGTCTTGACCAATTTTGAATTGTGATACGGGGTCAAGTCATGTTGAAATGTCTCGTCAAAAGTTTTCAAAAATGAAACAATCTTACGTTGTAATATTTTTACGTACTTGGATGAATTCATCATACTTTGAACAGGAACAAAGATTCCAGTGCAATTTGCTGTGAAGAAAACCATAAACATCTGTTTCACAGGGTGTTTTACAGTTTGTTGGACATGCTCAGTTCTTAAGGGTTCATAGTTGCTTTGTCTAACGTCATTTGCTTTGTATCCCTGCACAAATAAATGAGTTTCATCACTGAAAATCACCCTTTTACAATCGTCAGCAGTCCATGATTTATATTTTTTGGCCCATGCTAAACGTTTTATCTTCATTTTAGCATAAAATATTGTTTTTTCGTTGGTCTTCTTGCCTTCTGGCCATCTTCCAGAAGTCTACGGCGTACAGTTGAATCACTAAAATCAAAACCACTAGCCAATAAATCTCTTTGAAAGTCTGTGCTTGTTTTTGTTGGATTAATTTTACTATTTCTGATTATAATTTTATAGTTTCGTGGAGCTGTTCTTCGTTTCCTTCCATATTTACCTCTGCTTTTTGGAGACAATGATCCAAATGCATTGTATCTCGTAAGAATACTTGATACACTTGATTTGCCTACATCAAATGCAAAAATGATATTTCTCACTGCAATAGAAGTGTGATCCTTAAGAGCAATTATTTTTGCACGTTTCTTTGGAGTAATATCCATTTTTAAATACATGAAAGCAACGCATATCTCACAGAAAGCAAAAACTAATATCCACCTGTCACACACAAAAGCTCTCAACTGAAGCTGAAGTGATTATTTCCAGTTTAAAACCAGTCAAACCACATTCTTATTGTCAAGTTCTAACATTAAAACCACCTCAAGGCAGATTAAACCGGTTTAAGTTTGTTTAAGACATCAACTGATAATCACATTACAATTCTAAGGACAAAATAGCTCACCCCAATTAATTTTCACAGTATAGTATGTGTGTTCTGGTTTATCAAAGAGTATGTACGAGACCGCACCGATGACCTGAGCTACGTACGCAATGTGCACTGAGTTTGACGTGTCTTCAGTCATTACAAATGGTGTCTTTGAATACTCAGGGAAAGTATCGGCCTTCTCTTGGTCAGAGTTGGTCATCCCGTTCCGTTCTACAATAGACGGACTTGGTGTGAAGATTTGCATAAAGTTCCTCGCTATCCCCCACAAGGGCCTGCCCTGTATGCACAGTTGGCCTTGTCTACCTGGTCCCTCGAAGTAGTCCAAGCATTTCTCAGCCGATTATTTTCCCGGTCATGCCTAAGAATAGAATCGGGCAAGTAAGCCTGTGACTCATTTTTGGAATGGTGCCGGGGCACAGACATTTTGGGTGCTTCCTTGATGGTGAAAGCTATTAACTCCACACCATGATCAGTTTATTCTGCTGTTTGAAGCTAGAGGGTCTCAACCTCTCTCTCAACATATTCGGGGGGAGTGGGTCAATGAAGTACGTGGTGCATTTTAGGTTCACAAGACGATTGTGATCTGAGCCCATCTATGCTAGAGACTTCATATCTAATCTACGTCTGGTCCCTCTGGTGACCCCCAAGTCAAGGATGTCCGGGATTCAGAGGGGATTGTGAGGGAAGGGGTGGGAGAGTTGGAGGCCACCAGGACATGTAGATATATGATGTTGTGAAGTAATCCACCATGAGTAGTCATAATACTAGTGCCCCATGAAGGGTGATTAGCATTGAAATCTCAACCGATTAAAACAGGCGTGGTACCTCAAAGCAGCGCCTCCATGTTCACTCCAGTAACCCGGTTGAACCAACAGTAAGAAGGGAAGTAGATGGAGATGATACGCACTGGACAGGTAGAAGTCACCAGTTGGATAGCCATTAATTTCATGTGTTTGAGGGGAGGAAGCGAAATGGCGTGATGGTTGAGACCCTTTGGACCAAGATGGCCGTCTCTCCCCTGCCCACATCTCCCACTCGGTCATTCTGATGACATATTAACTCTGACAATGAAAACCTCATTGTGGATCACACGTGGGTTTTTCCCAGCAGCATTACATTGATGAATATCCATAAAACTTTCAAGCCCATCCTTTTTGCTCACGACTTTGTTGGCTTTCCAGAGTGCGACCGTGAGCTCCTTCAGCATTGGTCGTTCTCTATTCGGGTGAGCTGCCATAATAGACCAGGTAGAGGATGATGTGCTCCATGACCAGATCACTATGGCTACTCCTCGGAGATTTCTGGATTTTCCTCAAAAAAATGAAGAAAGGTCCCATAGATCAAGTTCCGGGATAGCCTTGCGTAGCCCAATGCGATTTTTCAGCTTTGCAAACTTATCCTTTGGTGTGGAGATACGGGTGTAAGGGGAAAGGTTTGGGATTGGGAGGAATGATTTTGAAAGGGTGAGAAAAGGCGAGGATGGTAGATTGCGGCACAGAGGAGAGAAGAGTTTAGTGAAGAGCAGGGGTTGGGATAAGGAGAGGAGCGGTCTTGGAAATGTAAAAGATTTCACCAGTGACTTTGGTGCTGGAGCTGTGGTCACGGTCACCTTTCGTACCGGAATGTACCCCAGAGGCTTCTGGCCTTCACTTAGGGCCATCCATCCTCCCCGTTCGTGCCTTGGAGGCCGTCCCCACTTACCGTAAGGACTTGTACGTTGGGCAGCCCCACCAAGCCAAGTAGTGAGCTCCTGAGCATTTCAGGCATTTCTGGGGAGATCAACCTAGCCTCCGGGCATCCGAACCTCTCGTGGTCACTACCACAGAACTCTTACTTCGGACTTGCATGGAAAGCCATCCACACATACTGAACTGGAAGTAATTTTTACATTGAACCGGGCTGACGGGAGCCTTGCATATCCACACCTTGGCGCGGATCCCACACAGTATTGATATAGACTACAGCCTTTAAATATATTCCCCGGGATTCAGAGCAACAACAAAGTTTGGAAATTGCAGTCTATCTCTGGTATTCTGGTTCCATTTCCACTGGGAGAGCATCTGGGTGATGGATTTCACAGGGAAACCCTTCTACACCAGCTTATCATGGATGCCATTAGGTTTTGTCCGAGTCAGGCGTCCATTCACCCCGACTCTGACCAGTCGCTCCCATCCCGGCTCATAGGACCAATGTTGGATCGCTAAGCGGGAAAGGAAACCTTGTAGGGTGTGACAAGCTTCCTCCGACCCACACTGGAGGCGTACTCGATCACCCGACTGCCTCACTGCCTCTATCAGCTCACGAAGCTTGGACTGGATGGCTCTCACAACCTTGGAGTAGTCCTCCACATCACACAATATGATAGGAGGGATCTTCCCCTTGGTTTTGTGAACCACCCCAGAACCTCTCGTTTTCGGTTTGGATGCGCCGCGGTTTGCGTTATTACCCTTAGATCTCCACCGCTTTCCACCACGGCCCAACGCAGGCACACTCTGGTCCGGGCCACCTACCCTCTCACTTTCATCTCAAGAACTGCTGCCTAAATGGTTATGGTTGGCCCTGAAAGCTTCCTGGAGATTCCTGCCTCCTCCCTTCAGCGGGTTAATACGGTTTGGAATCCATCAGATTCATCATCCAACCTTTGGCTCGACTCATCACATGTCAACGAGAGGTCTGTTCCTGAAGACAGTTCCTCAACACCCACGGACTTGCGCGAGCAGTCAGTACACGAGAAGCGTGTGACCTGCTCCGAATAGTCAAACGAAAATTCGGTCAGGCTTTTCTTACCTACTGACACCCCTTTAAGGGAGATGGCAGTGCTGACAAGGGTCTTGAGGCCCTTGCACTAGCATTAGCATCATTGCCTCTTTCAGCCGTCTTTTTCAGTGTGGAAAGAGCATGCTCCCTCTGGTCAGGGCTTACTTTATCACCGTTAGGTCTCAGACCTTCGTACTGGCCGGAGCAATTGTCATTCCATCCAATTTTTGGGCTGGTGGCCCTGGGGATGTCCACTAGTGCTTAGTGACCATCAACCACCCGTACACATCTTGTAGTGGGAGTGGCCCCATTGGACTCTCCCGCACCAGCATTGATGCTGGCACTAATCCTCTAGCCTAGGTCCAAGTAAGTCATACTGGATGCCACCGGGGCCCTAAAAAGGGCTGAATCGTCACCCGCCTTATGTGGAGCTGGCAACTCTGGTTGGAAGCTGATAGTGGCACGCTCACTTCCGGTATTTGGAGGGGTCCCACTAGCTTGGATCGCGCTGGATTCTTCGGCCCTGATAAGGGAAGAATCCTTCTATTGACTGCCACTTGTGCGCACCTCCTCGGTAATTTTGGAGTCGCGTCGGTAGCCTTGTTGGCCCAGGATAGGGACGAGTTGTTTACCACCCTGAGAAGGGCGGGTAGAGAGAGAGAGAGAGAGAGAGAGAGAGAAAGAGAGAGAGAGAAAATACATTTTAAGGGTTTCATTTGTACAGTAGTACCAACGACAAAATAAGTATTTATAGGCACTATAAATTACCACATCTTCAAAATTATCTAAAATAAACTTATACCTCAAAAGCCTACGTATCAAAACATATGAATAAAATAGGCATTTAAGGCAAAACCCTCCCCCTTAATATTTGTTTTCTCCTTCTTGTGATTTGTTTGAATAGCTTTGAACATATAGGTAAGCTATTTTGCAACAACTACAACAAGAGGGACAGTGGTAGAGCTTAGAGACATAATGTTGAACTATTTGTTTTGATGACACACACATTACTAAGATTGCAAAAGGAAAGAAGGGCTATCTGCAATATAATGGTAGATAAATCATATCAAAATATATTGATAGCTCTAACTAAATATGACAAATCCCTTGTATTGTTATCTTTTAATATCAAACCGTCACTCTTTCCAGCAAACTAATGACTAGCTAGCGTAAAGATAAAAACAAACTGGCCCAATAAATGTTACACGAGTTGGTTACAATAGGCCTATACAGTACAGTGGCTACACATTATTAATGTATGTACATTTTGTAGAAGTTCTAACAAAATTAGCGTTGTCAGACCTTGTTAAAAGATAGGATAGGCCCATATGGGCAAACCTTATTTGGCCCAGATCTAATCAGATTTGTGGCAGAAATGGACTAATCTGTCTTAACCTGGCCTGTTATGTTTCATATCTGGTGTGATATGTGCCCGATATGGCTTTTTCTATGCTAAACCTGGATTGATTGGGTGATTCCCCCCCCTACCCCCCAATCTGAATATCCAGGATTCACAATGATATCATTAATGTTGTATTAAATTTAGAGCTGCCATGTCATATTTATTAGTTATTGAGGTTAAAACTTCTCTGATACCTACCCAAATTGGTTCAGAAGGTATTGTGTCATTCATTGTAACAAAATAATTGGATTAAATAAAATAATATTTAAAAAACTGTTAAACAAATTTTAAAAAAACGTAGCTAAAGAAATCTGGTGGTGAATATTGTCTTAATAATATTCGTGGTAAAGCTACGTAAGAAAGATTTTGTTTACCTACATTACCTCGTTACTTGTATTTGATTATTATATGTATCTGTAAACATTTAATGCTTGTTTTTATAAATCTAGGAGAGCTATTAGGATAGTTTGTATAATTACTGTAAATGTTGTTTCTTAGCTTTAGTGTTATTTGGCATAGAACACGAGGCTAAATCATGGTTTAAATTATGAGTGTTACTGAAATAGGAATCGTTTGGATAAAACACCCGAAGAAGCTGTTTGTGACAGTGAAAGTGTGGCTTTAAAAAGAGGTTTGTGTGTGTTTTTAGTGTTTAATCACAACCATTCAGATTCCAGTATCACTAAGGTAAATGTGCTATCTCTTTTAATATTAGCTGTATTGTTGTGCTAATAATGACTGTATGCAGCATTAAAGTAAACAACTGAGATTTGATATGTTAGTCCCACACTGTGCGATTTTTACTAACAATCAAATACTACCACATAAAACATTTATTGTAAGAATATTTAGTAATAGTATGTAAAACTATCACTGTAGGCGTATTCAACATTAATAACTAATTATTATTATTAGCAACACGTCTTACTACCCGTTCGGGTTATACGCACTTACGCTAATGTTGTAATGGTAGGGTGATTGTGAGATGAAATGAAGGACCTACAGTTTAACGTGGAATCCAAACCACGGTGGAGGCCTGGCATTCCTAACATTCACAAGATGTCTTGACAGAGGTGAAGGAAGGGTTTGGTAATCAGATAAATCTTTGCCGGGACCGAGGATCGAACCCTGTCCGCCAGCGTAGAAGTCTGACACCTTACCCCTAGACCGCCAGGTCACCTTATATGGTTAAAGTAATGTAGCAATAGAGTTAGTAATTTTTGATCTCTCATTAAAGGTGATTTCTAAGGTTATACAGTTGTAAGTATTTTGTTGGGTTTATGCGACATTAAAATTAAAGGGTATTTGCCTGAATTTTTTATCATATAATTAAATAGAACCGACTTCGGTGGTCACAAGGACTAAGGCACTAGTCTCACAGTAAGCTAGACTACTGATGACGGGGAGATCAAGGCTTGAATCTCAGTCGGGCGTACTGAGGGAGCTTATTCCAAAATGGTTTTCCAATCTCCCCCCACGTTAATGCGACTACACTTCCACTAAGTATAGCCTTCCTGGTCCCTAAAATCATTGACGTAATTAGTACATCAGGGTATAACCCAAACAGGTAGTAAGACGCGGGGCTAAAAAAAATCAGTACAAGGACTAATAATAAATTATAAGTGGGTTAAAACCCTTTTTCTTGAATGTGAATATTTACTTTTAATTTTGAATCTTGAATTTGAATCTCAGAAAACATTATTATGTTTAACAATGAGGAGGCCCTATGGCTAAATGATTTTATAATAATGGAAATTGAAATAAAAAAAACAATCTATTATAGTGCTTGTAAAATGATTATCCAAATCCGACCTAGATGTCATTAAACCAACCCACCGGATATTTTTAATATTATGATAGAAGAACCACCCGTTCAAATATTAGGCTGCTACACTTAGAGTTGTGTAAACAAAAGGAACCTAAGCAATTTTTTATTATTTTATCCGCTTACATTTCTACTTTAATTTGGCATTTATAGTGGCAGGGACTTCGTAAGTTCTTTAAAAGTGATGGGAGGGGTTTCGATTGAAAGGTGGTTTGGAATTCCTGATCGGGTAAAATTTTAGTTCCTAAATGATCTTTGAAGCTATTTTTTTATCAAGAAAGCATGCCTAGGTTGGGCTTTCTTCAATAAATGTGCATTTTTATTATTTCCTTATTTTTATAAATTTCCATTATTATAGAAAATATTATAAGCACAAGAGGTTAAAATTCCAAAATTGGTATTTCTTTCTCTTCAATTGTGTCTTTTTTTACACCCAGCTGAAAACTTAGTGTTCTAGAGGCGGTTATTGGATTTGTACCAAATATTTTAAACTAAGCACAAATATAATTCTAAAAAATAATTCATATTTTAAATTTGGAGGTAATTTTTTCAAAAGTTTGAATTAAATATCATTTAATCTTCTAATCCTCAATATTATTAAGAATTAAAGTGATTTAAGAGCCATACCTAATTTATAACATGGCAATTGCTTGCTCAGTTGGAAACAGTGGGAAGATATATCAAGAATAATTTTCTAACAAGCTGTGTGTAGGTTTTACAGTTTCGAAAAAACAAACAAAAAAAAACTGGCTGGCTTATGATGAGTATTAAGAATGAATAGCCTGCCATTTTTTGGATCAGAAGTTTTGGTCTACACTGATTATAACGCAAAGTAATATTAATGTACTTAACTACAGTCTAGTTTTATTTTATTTCAAATGTATAAAATAACTTTGTCAAAGCTTATTTAATTTCATGTAGGGCCGGTGTATTGCTTAAATGTAGATATATATACATATTTAAAACATTATTTTGTTAAAAATACAAATAATAACGTTGACAAATTAAATAATATTTTAAAAAATTGTGTTGTTTTTATTATTTAAATTCATCTACCATTAACAATAATGCAATAGCTTTCTTTATAATTTCTCTCTCATCCTGTTACGATGCAAATCCTACCAACCTGAAAAGGTACTGTATGTAAAACTAACCATGGCACGTTTGTCATCTGTTAGCTTAAACACTCAAGAGTAGCGATCCTGGTGTTGGCTGTCAGCACACTCCTGACAGCGTGTCAGCTTCTTATGTAGAAAAAAAAACATTCAAAAATGTTTAATGAGTACAATCGTGGATGGAAGCAGGTTTTATATTTCTCCAAACAACTATTTCCAGGTAATTGTGTACGATGTATAAGTAATAATGGAAACAGGGATTGGTTATAATTAAATTAATAGAATTATATTCTATGAAGCTTAAAAAAATGACGTTGTGGAAATCGTCATTTGATACCTACCTGGAACTTGTATTAATCCTAAAAGTGATAACCATAAGATCCCGATTAATAAATCCTAATATTGCCTACAATGTGTAGGAATAAAATGAAATTTTGTTCAACGATATTGGTATGAAGCGAATACGCAAGCTGATTTTAAAAAGGGGTTATAAAAATAAAATAATTTACAAACAGCATAGCTATTCAAAATAAACAAATAATTTTACTTGATATGCTAACATTACTATTATTGGTTTTAGGAATTACCTAATAGGAAAGCCAAATAAACTGCCATTTCACTCGCATTTTGCAACGTTTGTTAACAATTCCTTTAGCGGGTGACCTGGCGGTCTAGGGGTAAAGTGTCAGACTTCTATGCTGGCGGCCGGGGTTCAATCCTCGGTCCCGGCACAGATTTATCTGATTACCAAACCCTTCCTTCACCTCTGACAAGACATCTTGTGAATGTGGGGAATGCCAGGCCTCCACCGTGGTTCGGATTCCACGTTAAACTGTAGGTCCTCCATTTCATCTCACAATCACCCTACCATTACACATTAGCGTAAGTGCGTATAACCCGAACGGGTAGTAAGA
>CABEEJ010002560.1:76442-107574 GCA_901482245.1 Timema douglasi | reverse complement strand
AGGGGTAAAAATGATACTTTTTACCCCCTTCCATTTCTTGGGGGGGTAAAATTTACCCCCGTACCCCCTAGTTCCTGCGCCACTGTCAATTCGTGATATTCTTTTATAATGTTATCATTATTTCAAGTTATTTTCACCTACATTCTTACTTTAGCAAACCCCACAAAACTATGTCAAGTAGTGTGAGGTTAAGCTGATGGGTTGGGGGGAAAAAAATATTTGAGTGTAAACAAGGACAATCGTGTATTGAATTAATTGTTCTGTCACTTGGCCCTCTCATGTCGACCGCTTGGTTGTCAATCACTTTGCCTGCTCCCCTTTAAGTGGTCCTCTTTATTCCTATTTTTTAAATCATTATTATTGTTATTATTACTACCATTGACACTTTCTACTAACTTTAACACTTCTGTCAACTAGGACAACAGCCCAAAGGTCAAGTGATATGTATTCAGTGAAGCCTTTTAATCATCGCTAACCGTTTGAATCTATTTTGCACTACTCACACTGTAGTTATTTAAGACGGATAGTTAAAAAGTAAGTGTAACCACACATTAGTGGGAGGCGATTGGGAAACTAATTAGTAAAAATAGGACAATGGGCTGGGATCCGAAGCCCAACTCAAATACATCAGTCACCCTATAGAGATAAAACAGATGTCTTTATTCACGAGCCCAATGATGCCAATCCTTAATCTTTTAAGAAAACTATCAACCAGTTGAAGTCAACTTAATATGTGTTGTGACTCCCAAATTAATGGAGCACTAATAAAATTGTTATGTTAATGTAGCACTAATGATTGCATTAGCTCTTGTCGTTAGTGCTCTACCGCAAACTGGTGGGCGGGGCCAGGTTACGTCAACTTGCCCCTGCAAACTGATTTTGGCTTAATAGCCTCAGTGGCATAGTTAGCTAACGCGCAAGTTTTGTGTTGATCTAGACTGGCAAGGACGGGGAGATAGGGGTTCGAATCTTGGCCAGTTGAACTGGGTTGGCTTTTCCTAAATGTTTTCCCACTCTTCCTCCACATAAATGTGGGGTTACTTCCTCTATATTCAACCTTACCTATTCTTGACCTATTAAAGTAATTAGTACTTAAGCGAATAGCCCGAACGTGTAGCAAGATGCGGTGCTAAGTATTAGTAGTATTGAATCTGCATTGGCTGGAGTTGAGGCAATGTCGCCTGCAATTCCTCGGCTAGCTGCTGGGGTGGTCGGCCATCCCTGTGCCAGGGCAATGTAGTGTGTGTTGATTCTATGAAGCAACACTTGTTGTGCTCCTTTCTTAAGTTCTGGCTAGTTTGATGGAATTTATTGATAAATACCAATATTTTGATATTTTTCCATCGCACGGATTTCGTGTCAGTTATGTCGAATACTTGGCTTTCCGTAAAAGTGAATATCATACTTGAAAAAGTTCAAAAAATATTTCACATTTTAATTTAACGCTGGAACAAAATTGATGATGAGGATAAAAATAAAAATGAGGAGGAAGTTATTGAAGGAAGCTTTTATATTTTTTTTCATGCACACAGTTATATTAGTTTTTACGAACATAATATTTCTTCAACATTAAACTAAGTTAATTTTTGTGTTTGAAAGGGGGAGCCCGAAATTCCATTTCCATAGATCCTTAAGCCTCTGGGTGGAGCTGTAAATTATAAGTAAGATCCAGACCATAAAAGAGTAAGAGTAAAAATGTTTACTTCTTTATCTCTAGCTCTTATAAGAAAATTGTTTAGTAATATTTGTATGACATCACTCACTATATTCTTGCTATCATTTTGTGCCTTGTTTAGTGAATATGTAAACAAATAAAATAAAAAAGGGTGCATCTTTGGCACAAAGTTGCTCCCTTTTGTGAACATAGATAGGTCCATGTGTAACTGTGAGGTCAAGCAATTATCTAAAATAAAAAAAGTGATTAGCTCACATTTTGAGGTAGTGCAAAAAATAAAAAATACATGCACTTGGCAAGATAAAGGGCGAGTGAACCTTCTGTCTGCTGTACATAATTAATACCAACAATGAATTAGTGTAAAAACAGTAGATCTAAACCAGTGAATGAGGCAAATGCTAGGAATGATTTTGAAAAGTTCTCACTAACAAAAGACACAAAGTAATAATCCAAATTTCAAATTTTACTATCGAGCAAAGTGATTTTGTATACTTAAAATTATGCAATGAGAGAGTTAAGATTTGAAATAAAATTATAATCAGATTTAAGGAAGATAGGATTGTAACATATCTTATATAAGTGTGTTATCACCATTTAGGAGGTGAAGGGTGGGTAGACCTCTAGGGTGACAAAATATGGTAGCACATTTAACTAGTGTAGGATAGTTATTAACAGACAAGTACCATACTTCTGTAAACAATTTATTTGTTGATTAAATATAATGTATAATAATAATATTAATAATAGCATATAACACTCATTGCAGGCAAGCCACAAGACTTTTAAAAAAATCAAAATTCAAATTAGTTTTCTTCCCCTTCAGAAAGCCGTGTCAACTTTTGAAAATGTAAAATCCTGCACATATATTGATCAACTAAAGCCAGATTTGAATACAGTTTAAATGGGAATTAATTAAAATTCAATAATATTGGTTATTAATAAAGTAACTTTTTGACATCAAACTTTAAGCCAGAAATAATATTTTAATCATTCATTTACAATAATAGATTAGTTCAGATTTTCTTTTAGATAAAAAGCTCTGATTCGTTAAAATTACCAACGCAAGTATATTTTCTTTGATAAGGACTACTTTTTAGGAAACAATAGAATATATCTATATAGTTTGCTCACCAAATATTAGCAAAAAAAAAATCTTTTTACTATATAAGAGAAAAAAAAGTCTACAAAATTGCTCCAATTTGATTATTTGATGCATTCTTTTTAAATAACATGTGTGGCAAATCAATGATTCTAACCTCAAAACAATAATATACTAATTATATTTTTACTAAGCATGTTATGTAAAAAAAAATTGTATTATTTTAAATTATTGTGTAAATCTATTTTGCCACGTGCATAAGAGCAAGATGCACTTGTAGTAAACACACATGAGTCATTAATACTCAGGCTATTTCTTCTGGATCACAGAAATAATACATTTTTGACCTCAGCAGGTTTTTAACCAAAACCTCAGTTGTCTTGCACGTACATAGCCTGGGCACAAAACATCTTTATGGGGATTACATGCCCTCCCCCACTTTTTTGATGAATAAATTTCATCTGCAGAAAATATTTCCTTTTAATTTCTTTCATTTACTGAAGGGAAAACAATCTTCTCTAAGTTAATACACTCTATACTTCTTTAAAATATATTCCATCCAGTTCTATCACCTTTCTTGGCCTTGTTTTCTACATTGTCATTACCGGCATTTCACTTTTTGCCATACTAAATCTCATTCCATTCTAGTTTTTTGAATGAACTCCTTTAAAGACCTTAGCTAATAAATCTAAATGATTAGGGTAATTTGTGTGAATAAAATACAATTTATTTAAATAAGACTTTAAACACTATATTTCATTATAAAACTTTGTTGAATGGAAAACCCCCAGTTTATGTCTTTTAAATGTGTGTGTTTGATTAGAGCTATTAATATATGTATCCAAATATCATTCCCAGTTTATGTGCGTCTCAACACCCTTGCTGAGGATGTGTCAGTTACAATGTTATGAACTGGATATGAATTCATGTATTTATTTATTTTATAACCAGAGCTGACAAGATTTAAAACAAAGTAGCGTTGGCTCGAACAAATTCTACAAAACCTAATAATAGAATGATCTTAGTTAAAAAATACTATATTACAACTCAATAAACTTACACATAGTAATTTATGCCAACAATAATGTTTCATTTTATCTATATATTAAGTTCACTAATACCAGTCTTAAATGAGTTTTAAATTATGCACAATTACTCAATTTACTATACACATTATTTGATAACTAATTAATATTTTTGAAATGCAAACAATAAATTAATTTCAATAGTAAATTTAAAATCACATTCACATCAGTCTTGAATAAAAAGTTGACACAGCAATCTTGAAAGTAAGTAAACGCATTTATTACACAGATGCCAGTTTTTTAAAGGGAAAATTGCTCCCTTAAAAGAGGTATTTAAATATTTCTAGTTCCAAAAGATAAAATTTTAATGCAAATAAAAGTCCATTCAACTTGGCTTGAAAATTCAAATGTTCTCAAAGGTGTAATAATGACAAACATCCTACTTGGATTAACATTTGTCACCCCTTGCAAAATTAATTGTAATGGAACATGCTGTGTATAAAAAAAAAAGTAATTAAGATCACGATTTAAAAAATATACTGCATTACAAAATATTTATCATATTTAGATAGTCAAGCATCCATAATTAAATGGTTGAAAAAACAGAATACATTTTCTATACAAATATTTTGTGTGTAGGCTTTCTAGAACACACATTTGTTGTTGGCGTCTACCAACATCTTATTAGTCATATTATTACACTTAATATAGTCGAGCCCAGATTTAATAAATAAAAGTGAAGCCTCTTAAAATGTTTAAACTCTCAATGTTGAAAACCAAACCTCTACTTTTAACATGTGTCATCATCCTCTTGTAGTTCAACAATTTCATAAACCTACACATTTACTCTAGTTCAAATTTAGGAGAATAAAGATTTAAAATATTCACAATCTATTTTACGAAACACCATGAAGAGTATAACTTCCCATTCAGTGATCTATTTGATGTGGTCTAGACTTTTCTAATCATAAACACAGAAATTAAAATTAAAAATTTACAATTTTGATACAAAATTGTTAATTCTTTATTATGTTGCTAATAACTGTAAAATTGTGAGATGCCCATTAGTATGGCATTATGGCAAGCATGCTATCCAAAATATTATTTTTAATACAGCTTTTCTATTAATGTGCCTAGTTTTGCAAAAAGTTGTCCACAGTTTTCACAATAATTACTTTATCTTATCACTGTAGTTTAGTCATCTCACTTGTTAGGTTCTACAGAGTTATTAGCTAGCATGTACTCAGAGCCACCAACTCTTCGAGGTAAACATTAATTTAAAGTATACAAACTTATGTCAGCCTAGATCTGATTACTCCACGAGCATATTCCACACATTAAGAGAGTTGGTGCATGCCTTAACAAGTATGAATTGCCACAGTGACAAATACACTTTTTAAGTACCGTATTGACCCGAAAATATGCCGCACTCTAACTTTTCAACCACTTTCAGAGAAAAAAACAATATTCCCACTTAAATATGATCAGTGTGTATTAAATCATCTGAAAAAAATATATATATATATTTACTGGGAGGTGCCTACACTTAAAATTAGCTTACTTATATAAAATCACTTTCAGAGAAAAAACCCACAATATTTACACTTAAAATGATGTCACTTGGAAATGAAAAATTAAGTTATTCATACTCAAAATTAAATTGCTTGTAAAAAAATAGGCTAACAATGAGACACTTTGAGAGGAACAAAAAATTATTCATCACTGCTCTCATCGATGTCACTTTCTTCACTCTCATTGGTCTCTTCTGCATGGTCCTCCCACAAAATATCATCTTCTGTGCCGTCCATATTATTGGATAGGCAGCACTTCCTAAATTCGTGGACAATGGATTCAGCAGATATCCTTCCCCAAGCAGTTAATATCCACTTGCAAAGCAGGTTCAACAAAGGCTTCTTAATTTTGCCACTGGTGGTTAGGGATGATCTCCTGACAAAAGCCAATCTGAATACTCCCTACGGAGGTTGTCCTTGAAGGGTCTGTTCACAACCACATCAAGGACTTGTTGTAAAGTTATACCTCCTAGAATAACAACAAGATCTGAATTTGTTGCCTTGGATTTATTTTTCACATCTGAAGTAAGATGCCCTTTGAATGCATCAAGCACTAGCATTGCCTATTTTTTTAGAAGAGCTCCAAGCCTTCTATTCCAGACGACTGATAGCCAATCGCACATTAATTCTGCTGTCATCCACCCCTTCTCTTGACACCTGACAATGATTCCACTGGGCAGGGTTTCTCTCTGGAGGGTTTTTCTTCTTGAAATTACATATGGGGGTAGCTTCCTACCATCAGAAGTTACAGCTAATATAGCTGTAATACACAATTTTTCATTGCCAGTGGTCTTCACAATGGATTTGGAGCCCTTTTCATCCACGCAAGTATTATACACAGGTATTTCATCAGCATTTTCAATCTGACTAAGATAGTCATTCTGTCTATGGAGGTTAATTACATACCATTGATATTTCACCAACTTCTCTGCATAGTCAGTGGGCAACTTTTGTGCTAGAGAAGTTTTAGAAGTCTTAGTGACAGATCACTTCGGCACCAGCCAAGGCTTGCCTTGAATTCCCTTTGTGGCACTCGTAGCAATTTATTATGCCTTCTATCTTATTGCACCACGACTTATTGAATATCCATCACACCTCTTTTCCTTTACAAAAGAAATAACATGTGCATCAATTTCAGGATTACAGCCATGTTTGGGTCATCAAAAGGATTTTTGCATCTTAAATTTTTTTTTTTTCTAAAATCCAGCGACTTATGTTCTTCTCATCAATTCCGTATTTTTTTTCCGCTTCCCTATTACTCATAGTTTATCACTGCTAATTTAAAATTGGTATCATAACTTCGTCTAATTCGCTGGCCAGAGCATGCTTTTTTCTCAACATGATCCGCCATGTTACACTTCCAAATTTAATACACGCACTACATTATGGTTCTCACAATAGAATAAATGTTGACCATTTAATACACACACTAAATTATTGTTCTCACAATAGAATAAATGTTGACCAACATACTGAAACAAAATCTAACTCAAAATATTTAAGCTCCGTTTACCAGAAGAATATATTGCCGATAGAATGTGCTGAAGAAACTAATTTTATTTTGGCAGCCATATGGCTCAAATATGGTATACACAAATAAGATAGTCATTCTTCTTTTCCAACTGTAATAGTTCATCTATTTTTAAATCATTTTGCCAACTATCAAAGTCCATTTATTTTTAAATAGTGGTGGCTATTAACTTCGATATATATCGATTTAACAACATGCGTAAGTACAAAATTGAATGTGTATTATAGGCCGCATTAGAGTTTTCTGAGAGCTGTTTCTTGGAAAAAATTGTGGCTTATTTTCGGGCCAATACAGTATTAGTAAGTATACAAAACTACTATTTTGTATTTAAAAAAAGGTAAAACTATTAAAAATGCTATGAAAGAGTAAAATTGGTTACATTTCTGTAAATTTTGTGGAAAATCTGAGAGAGTTGGCGGCCATGTACACTCATTAGATTCTTAGTACAAGTTTATTTTAGAACCACAGGTTGTGCCAGACCCAATCCATTTTATTAATTTAATAAAAGTTGATATAAAACATTACCTACATATGTTTGATCTACTTAAAATTCTTTGTACATTCATTTTTATTAAACTTTTTTTTTGGTATTATTTCACATAGTGGCACTAGACTAACAAACCATTTTTTTCTTAATTGTCAAAATGTTGAGGTATATCAATTAGCTGGAATGTCTTAATCGTGATTCGCTAGGCAAGTTTTAGAGATTTAGACTTATAGCTATGAGACTCAGTTCTTTGTTTAGTTCAGTCTGTTATTTTGTATCGGTTCATGTGCAAATACAAACATTGGCACAAGGAGGTATCTATCACAAAGACTATGTATGTGTTGAAAGGAATACTATAAGAGAAAATACAGATTCAGAGAGATTAAAACGCAATCTCCCCTTTGCATGGTCAATTGGGATTATTACATCTGGCACCAATACTAATGTTGAAAGTTAATTATGATTGTAAACATACACATTCCAAGGTCACAGCATTAACACATTACAAATTCAACATTGATGCAATTACTATATTTAAAACAAACTTTTACATAATAATAAACTGCAGTCCAACCAAATTTAATATTAATAAAATATGGCTACATTCTAGATTAATTTGTATGTACAAGTTCACAAAGCAATCAACACGCCTATAAAATATCTAATATTACTTAATTTATTAATTAATTAAAAGTTTTTTTACATCTGGCTAAATCTACTATATATTTTTTTTACACCTAACTAAATCTATATCTTATACAAATTCACAAGCAACTGTACAAAAATAAACTTAAATGAGTTAAAAACTATAAATGTATACCACAAATAAAAAAAACTAGTAAACTTAATGTAGAAATTACAATGACACACCAAGAAAAATAATCCAACATGTGTGTGTATATATATATATATATAATATATGTATATTATTATTTACTTTTCATTAAACTATCTCAACTTTACAAAACAGTTTTACTCTTTCCTATGTAATAATTTCATGAGTTTGATTGAGGCTAAATCTTGCTGTTCATGAAGAAGCAGTAGATTAAGTAATACTGGAGCCACTAGGACATTCAGCAGCCAATTACACTGAAAATAGAGAACAAATGTTTGCCAATTATTTCCAAATAACTTGAACTTGTGCGGTGATTCAATAAATCTATATGATGTTTCAACTAAAACCGAAGTTGGATGATTACAAGAATTGATTAATTATACAAAAGTGAATAAGTTCACACACACATAGAATATACCGGCACCCAATTTATTAGCATATAAGACATAGTTTTTAAAATTATAAGGGTTGTTAAATCCACCAACAAAATAAATGTGCAGTCTGGCCAGTGTGCTGTGCAGCAACTCAAAGTGTAATATTAGGTACATATACACATCAAAACTACAAACCATCAGAACATTGAATTATATCATATTTTATTAGAAATATTCCTTATAAAAAATAAAATATAAATTATTTCTAAAAGGTCTATAACGCTTTAAGGAAAACCTCTTCACTTTTTGAGGTATTTTATTATATTTGGAAGAAAGAACAAGAAAGGTGGATAGAAACACACACCCCTCATGATGAGTCTAGATAGAATGAAACCTAGGTCAGGGGATTGGGTGTTTGTTATTATTATTTAGCACCACGTCTTACTACCTGTTCGGGCTATACGCTTTAAGTACTAATTACTCTAATGGATTAGGAATTGGGAAGGTTGAATTAGAGGAAGTGAACCCGCATTTGCGTGGAGGGAGAGTGAAAAAACATTTAGGAAAAACCACCCCCAGTTCACCCGACCGAGATTTGAACCTCGATCCCCCCGTCCTCAGCAGTCGAGCAGCTCAACACGACTAGCACGTCAGCCAACTAAGCCACCGAGGCGGGTAGATTGGGTGTTAATGATTGATTTCTCCAAGAGGCAGCCATTACCTCTTTGTCCAATGACAGAAATGTAAAGTGTGAACTGTGTTACTTGGAAGTGTAAAAGCTATATTGTGTTTGTTCTTTTACCCCTTTCTTGTTCTTTCTTCCATACATTACAAACCATACCTTAAAAGAGGCAAAGAGGTTTAATCAATCATTCATAAAATATATTTTTGATAGCAAAAATAATGTGTTTTTTCTCTGATATGTGTAAGCCTAGATGGAAAAAAGCAAACGCTTGTACTATTAATTGTCAGACCCACCGAAGCTTGGAAGATGGAAATGATCTTTAGGTTGCGGGTTTAGCTGCCTCTAGAAGTATCATACAAGCAGTTTGTTTTAGCACCGCGTCTTACTACCATGTCAGGTTATGCGCTTATGTACCAATTACACTAATGATTTTAGTGACTAAGAAGTTTATATTAAGAGAAAGTGTACCCAAATTTGCATTGAGAGAGAGAGAATGGAAAACCATTTTGGAAAAACCACCCTCTGTGCAACCGACTGAGATTTTAACCTCCTATCATTGGCAGTCTATGCTACTGCCTTAGCACCCTAGACCATGCAGCCACCGAAGTGGGTATAAGTAGATTGAAAAAGAAGCACAGACACCGGGTTCAATTCCCATATCCAGGTGTAATTTTTCAATTTAAGAATAAATGCAATAGGCTTCTAAGTAAAATTATTAGCTGTGTTAGTTTAGCATATAAATATGATTACAATTATAGTTTAAGAGCGAATCTAAACTATGAACATTGGAGTGATCAGTAGAGCTCACCACACAAGTTATAAATTCTCACCTTGGTCAAAACAGCTGGGATTGATGTAGCTCAACAGATCGTTGTCAGACATTTGTGTCAGCTCTTGAGGTACCATTCCTTCCTCTGCTTTTTTATGAACTGTTCCTGACCCAGGAACATCTTTGGTGGACATGTCTGCCACAGGAACAGGTAAAGAGGATACATTTGTTGTAGTCTTCCTATCCTGGCTAGTCGATGTTCCCATTGTGTGGGAAGATTTATTGTCAATAGACGTTTGATTATTATCCTCGACACATTGAGCCACCATCTCTTTCTGTCCAATATTGGTGACTAGAATGTGAGGCACAAACTCCCCTGAAGCTTGAGATGTGTACATCAGTTGACCTGACTGCAGGTTATGTTGAACCTCCTTGGGAAGGATGGAGGTTGTAATGCAAGTATTGAGCTGGTGAGAGGCTTCGGGCAAGGAGGGCGCCTGTGTGATGGTCAAGGGACTTTTTTGGGAATGGGTGCTTCCAGAAAGCAATGTTGGAATGTTGCCGCTATCCTCTAGCATTGACTGGAGAGTAGATCCCCGAGTGGGTTCGGCAACATTGGTTGTCATCAAATGACTGTTTAGTGTTGATTGCACAAGAGAAGTTTCCTGGGCCATTACGGCTGATATATGAGAGTCTAAAAGCATTGCTTTAATTGCGATGGGTGAAGTGCGAGATGGCCCAGCAATGTGCATATCTCCTTCTAATGATGCTACTGCCGTGTTCAATATCATATTCTTTATAGCTATTGGAGATGTGCGAGAAGCTGCAGAAACTAAAAGAGGATCTTCGCCTGTAGCCGTGGCACATGTCAGCATGGCATCAGAGGAGTCATGGGAAGAGCTTTGCAGGATTGCATGATCAGCTGCCGTTATAACAACACTATCAAGACCAGGTCTATTGGATGGGGACAGCTGATTGTTCAAGTCAGTATTCTCTGAGGACAAATGTTTATCTTGTGCTAAACTAGATGCACTAAGAAGATGATCATTAAAGGCTGCTGAAACAACATGGTTGAGAATGACATTTTCTTGTGAGATCTGTGCAACATTCTGTGGATTGGAAAGCTGAAATACAGCTACAGATGAAGGTGGTGAGACTGATGAATCTAAAATCATATTCATAGGCATTGCTGAGGTTTCAGTAGTCAATCCACCTGAGAAATGTTGTCTGTGAAGATTATCGTTTATTGAAACAGTACTAGAAGCAACAGATGGCAAGGAAGAGGTATTTATCAAATGACTTTCTGCAGCAGAGTTCACAAGGGCATCCAACCTCTCAGTCGACGATGGCTGTTGCTGTACTTGAGTCTCTATGGCAGAAGACACCAAAGTTTCTAGTCTAGAGGCATGAGTAGATAATAGAGGTGTTGGTGCCAACATATGTTCTCTCAATGTTGAGTTCTCAATGTTCATCGTAGTATTTCCAGTGCCTACAGAAGTTTCAATCAATGAAGATGGTAACATGTGGGGAACAGAAAGATTGCCATGTTCACTGGATTTTGGTATATCTTCCATTAGCTTGTTTTCATTATGAGTGATAGTGTTTGGAACCAATGAGCTGGTGGAGGGAGTGTCTGAAGTATAAATTATGGATGATGAACAGTGCATTGAGCTCAAGTCATTTCTTTGTTCGGAAGGAGTTTGAAAGTTAACTGTAGTCACTGTTGGCAAAATAGATATAGAATTGTCTGTAAAAGTTTTCTGTTGAGAATGCAATGTTGAACCAGTTTCTCCAGAAGATTGTTTCGAAGACTCTGTGCTATACAATGGGCCAGTGGAGAAGAGGATCTTGTGCTGTTCTGATGAACCAGACTTGTTTTCAATTCGAGACAAGAACTTCTCCACACTCTGTGCGCTTTGTGTGGGAAGAGAGGAGGCCCCATCTTCTCCCACAAAGCGCCTCAATGTGGCCATGGAAGGTGATTGAGTGCTAGACAGATCTGCCACTGTAGCCATGGGCAATACTGTCGCTGTGGGCTTCATACGAAGGTCAATACCTTTCAAGTCATCAGGAGAAAGTTGATTGTCATCTTCAGTTTCAACTTTAAGTTCTAGTGACTTGATACAGTGTCGTGATACTAAAGGGATCAAAGGTGGCGGCATCAATTTCACACTTTGACTTTTGTTGGATGTTTCACTATCCAGTAAATGTTTGCCCTCTTGTTTCAATGAATCCCCTATCAAAGTTGATGTATGCCACATAGCCTGATGGTTTCTTTCCTTCTCAGCAACTGAAAAAAAACTTAATTTATTAATTGTTGTGGAAAGATGAATCACTAATAAGATGCACGCTAGACCAGGGGTCGGCAACCGTGTGAAGAGTGGCACTTGAAACAATTTCCATTACCACGGTGAGCCATTTGAATGAAAATAAAATAAAACTTTTATCTTTAATTAAAATGAGTGATGTGAGTAATAATTTTAACAGTGTGTTTTATGTGTAAATGATTCAATTGTTTTGTTTCAAAATTTTAAAATAATATTTTTATAACTCGAATTTTTCCAAACACATTTCATAACTTTTGTATTTATTCTGATTTCTATTAAAATAATAAATATTCAAGAAACAACAGTTATTTAATGTATTTGATTTAGAAACATGTTGTCACATTTACATTTTACAAGATCAACCTGAATTTGTTTAATAGTTGTACTAGTTAACTAGTATGAAAATATAAATAATTTGGGTGGGCTTATACTCTATTCACGGTAGGAATTACTCTCTGAAAGGTCTTTTTTCCTACTAATATCCTACTATATAATAGATTTCTGGTAGGAAAAAAGGCTTTTCAGAAAACAATTCCTACGGTGAACGGACTTTAGGTTGGTTGGCATATTGAGAGACTATGCAGTATTACTTTGGCACATTACTAAAAGGTTGCTAACCCCTGCACTAACCAAACTAAAAATTATGTTACCATCATTAAATGCTGACAATTTCTTAAACTTAAAAAATACACATGCATCCTCTTACCTTGATTATGGTCAACTGTCAGGTATGAAGGTGGCAAGATGGTACTCTGCTTTACCTCCAGATGAGTGGGTAGCGCACTAGATGCTAAAGGAACCAATCCTGTCTTGGAGAACACTTGACTCATGTCCACTTCCACTAAACAATCAATGTTTCAAAGCACATCTATTAGGTGAATACTCAAAATAAAATATTTTGATTTTAACAAACACACTTCCATACAGTCATAGGAAAGGAACATGAACCATTCACAAAATGATGAAAATTTCCTTTTTACTTAGCTTGCTTCCTAATGTGTTGACACGAACTAAATAAAATGGAAGCCTAGAGATGTTTTGTTGGGGGCGTGTTTTATATATAGCAGCGTTTCAGTGCATGGTGCAACCACAAAAATATGTATACTGAAAAAAGAGCCAACTTTAAAATAGACTGACCCACCCATATTACCATTTTTATTTCTTTTTACTCAGTTACTATATATTTTTTACTAGAGTTTCAAAATTTGGATAACATCTTAATCCTTGGTTGAGAGGGTCTTTCTTTCCTACCTGATTGGGCATTGTGAAAAATTTCAATCGTGGCAAACAATTATAACATGATAAAAGTGTGAATATACTTTTTAAATTATTATTTCATGTACAATAATATATTATCTTGTTGCCAAAATCGCAAAACAAAAATACATAATAGTTTTATTAGTATTCTTTGTTCTTTCAATAAGTTACTAAAACGCCAAATTGTACAATAATCCTTAGGGAAGCATTATGAGGCTCATTTGATAACACTTCTTATTGATATTATAGTATTAGTACATAAATAATCACTGTTTTCGAATAGGTTGTAATAAAAACCTTCTGCTAGCTTGCCCGATAGATAGCATAATCACCTATGGAATAACACTAATAACACTGATCAACCAATTTAAAATTTCTTTTTGCTTCCTGGATGAATTTGGCTGTTCTAAGGAGATTTTGTATTGCTGAGTTTGAATCTGCTTTTGAAATTGCTACATCATGTAAGGTTTTTTATAAATAATTGAATCAAATTTTTTAAGGTTTTAAAGAAAATAAAGTTTTATTGTTGGTTTGAATATTAAATAAAAAATAAATAGAGAATGAAATATGTTAGCATTTTAATGGTTAACTGTGGGGACACTTCTTCTAATAACAACCTTCTTCAACCCTAACTCATTAGAGTAATTAGTGTATGTGCGTATAGCCCGTATAGGTGGTAAGACACAGTGCTGATTAATAATAAAGTAATAGTCAACTGAATATTATGCTAGAGCTACTAGTTTTTTTTAAATTATTAATCAAGGCTTGCAGAATGAAACAAACTAGTGAATCACAATCTATAGCGCTCACTTAACAAAATATTTTCCAATTGATTTCCATTTGCCCTGATAGTGACTCTCCATGAGTGAGATATCCTGGTGAAACCTTTCACCATGCTCATCAATGACATCTTCAAGGTTTTTCAGGAAAAGTCCAAATGAGAATTAAGGAAGTGCATTTTAAGTGACATGTTGCATCTCCTCATTCTGTAGACATTTTCTCTACTAGCCTGTAGTTTGGTGCTTTCGGGTTGACCAGAAGTTGTCTACAACCAATTTAAATGCTTCTCATGCCATCTTTTCAGTTGTTGTTTGTTGTTTTTTAGGGATTCATCAAAAATATTGCCCTTTATAAGATCCCTTATCTGAGGGCCCATGAAAACTCCTTCTTTGATTTTTGCGGTACTTATTCTTGGAAACTTGCTTTGCATATATCTAAAACCTTCTCCATTCATGTTCATTGCCTTCACAAAATTCCTCATTAGCCCAAGTTTAATGTGTAATGGAGGCAACAATATTTTATGTGGATCTACAAGTGGTTTGTTTGATATATTCTCTTCTCCTGGGTAAACAGCTCATGACAAGTCCTGATTATTTCTTGAGCGACTGTCCCATTCACACAAAAAACAGCAACATTTAGTATAACAAGTTTGCATACCAAGAAGAAGAGCCACAATTTTTTAAATCTCCACAAATATTCCAGTTGTATTTAGTGTATTGTATACAGTTAAGCAAAAGCAACATATTTTCATGTCTCTTACATATGAATTGCATGACAAACAGGGATAGATGGCAAATCATTTCCGTTGTGAAGCAAAACAGCTTTTCAATTTAACTTGGATGAATTTATGAACAGTTTTCACTCTTTTAGCTTATGTTCAAGACCCAATTTATTCATCAAGCTTTCAATCACTGCAATATTATTTATCACCATTCAAAGTAAATAAAAATAAAAGGTCTTTCTCATGGTTGTGATAAATATAACATTTTGTATTTTTATCCAGAAGATTCCACCTTTTAAGTATAAATGAGAGTAGCTTTGCTTTATTCGTAGAGATTCAAATCCCATACCAGATCATTTAATAATTAAATGGTCTTTTGTTTGTTGGCATATATTTTTCATCACATTAATTTTTTCTGATACACTTTGTACTTCATCTGAATCCCATTCATTCACACTCTGCTAGTCCATCATTCTGTCTCTGAGGCACCGGGAGCTCATAACTAACGTTACAGAAACGTAACAGAAACGTTAATCAAACAAAAGTAACAGTCGAAGGTATGATCTTTCGGTTCCCTCCAAACCAGTGGCACAGCAAATGGCATACTGTGTCTTTTCCTATTGAGCCAAGCTCTAAAATCACCGAGCTTGTAGCCAAAATATAGCCTATAAGCTTTCTTTATCACAGGTGCTATTACTCTCCTTTGAGATTGAGAGTGAACTTGCCGCAAATGTAGCAAAATACATTAACATTATTCACTCACGAACAGGACAGAGTTTAGATACAACAATCACAGTGTAAACATAGTAGATTGAAATCATATACCCAAAAAAGTAAAAAATATACTTGTAGATAAGTATCTAATTTAACACAATATTTCCCACTTTTCAATACACTCGCAATGCATTTCCAACGCAATGAACCCCTTCCCGAGACAAAACTGCTGTCCCACCCAGCTGACATAACAACCCTTATCTATCTGACCATACTCCAAGATGACAGTCACCACTGTTATAAATTCTGCATGGTCTGTCATGTTTTGTTACTTCACAAGTCACAAATCAAACCTAATCTAATCTAGAAAACACCAACTTTTTACACTATTGTATGGCTCCACAATACTATTTAACAGTAACAATTCACACGTATACTGTTAAGAGTTGTTATTACACTAAGACAAGGTGTTGCAAATAATAAAAAAAACTGTGGGTAGTAGGAGAAAAGTAAAGTCAAATCTGTTAATATGGAGTGACATTCTACCATGTTCAGATAATTTTATCCGTGATTGAATTTCTTTGTTTATCCGTGTAATAAGTAAAGTAATATATTTTGCAGTAGTCTAGAATGTTTTGAGAATTTCATTTAAGAGGCCATTTCGTTTACTATTTATTATAAGAGGGATTTGTGTTCAATTTTCTTTATTAGATTCATCTACCACGTTTTACCACCCATCAAATTGTACACATTAATGGGGTGGGAAGGATACATTTAAATGAAACACCGACATTTGTGTTGAGGTAAGAGTGGAAAATCATTTATTAAAAACCATCCACAGTTCACTTTGTCAGGACTCAAGTCTTGATCCCCCTATCACCGGCAAACCATACTAAATGTGCTCGATGATTAAACCATGTGCCCATAAATGCAGATCATTTCTGTATTAAAGTCCTTTTTAAATAAAATTATCAAAGTTGAGAATTTTGACCAATAAAAACTATTTATTGGTTGCAATTCTCAACTTTGATATATATAAGTCTTTATTAAAAATATCCTTTTGTATTTTTATTTTTGCTATCTTAATAAAATAAAATATAATTTAATGATGATTAAAGTTGATCAAAGGATAACTAGACTTAATCTGTTTATTTCACATGTTTTTTATAAACTAAACTCATTCTAACAACACTTTTAAAAATAACTAAAAGATACTAAAATTTTGATTGATTTGATTTTTAAACATTAATATGAGTCTAGATTGTTTAATTTGGCTGGATTTTAACCTTTATTTTGTGAGGGGTGGTTGGGGTTGAGGTTGATTTAAATTGAAAGCATGATTGAAATAAATCTTAATTCACAGTTTAGGCCTATTTTGTGTAAAGTGGGTCTAATCATTAAAATTTATAACGATTTGCTAGGATTCAAATTCGAGATTTGAAAATAAAATGTAGATTCGGATTCGAGAAACAGTGGATTCAACCCATCTATAGTGTGTGTGTGTATGTATATATAGATGGGTCAAATCCACTGTTTCTCGAATCCGAATCTACATTTTATTTTCAAATCTCGAATTTGAATCCTAGCAAATCGGTTATTTTTAAAAGTGTTGTAAGAATGAGTTTAGTTTATAAAAAACATGTGAAATAAACAGATTAGTCCTAGTTATCCTTTGATCAACTTTAATCGTCATTAAAGGATATTTTATTGTATTAAGATAGCAAAAATAAAAATACAAATGGATATTTTTAATAAAGACTTAAAACAACATGCTTAATAATTAAACATAAATTGAAAATAGTGAACTCATTAATGCCTAAGTATGTTTTATTATTATTTTCTTATATATCCATTATCTATTTTCCTGTAGAAAACAAATATATTCAATTCTTGCGATATATCGATTTCTGAAAATACATTCTATTTAAAACACAAACATATTTTCGACTACAATATGTTCATTCCTACTTTATAAGGCAGGACTATGTTTTGAATATTTCTACAATTACTTCAATAACATATTTAAAAAATAATAAACTCTAAGTTAAAATCAATTTAAAAACAAATAATGGATTAGTAAGTCATTATTTGATTCTTAAAACTCGAGAGCGCTTATTAAGTGTCAGATTACCTGATTCGATTTTAAACAAACAATCGATATACGATACGTAGGTCGGTAGGGATAAATAAACAGTTTTATCGCTACTTGTCTGTTGAAAATATTTATTTTTCATGAAACCCAACAAAATGTATAACTTAAGGATTGTATGCAATAAATTGGGGTTCTCTGCATAGTTGTAGATAATTAAAATCAGGGCAGCTAACTTTGTATCATGTGTAATTAGTTAGTTATTCAGAAGTTGTTTACAAAAAGAGCCAAGATCAGCTCGTGACATATAAACATCCTAATGTAGGCGTGGTTCATTCACTAGCTTGTTACATACATTTAGGAAAGTAAGGTCTTACAGGGTATAAATTATTTGTCCTCATCCGGCCACATTATTTTAGATGCATTCAGCCCAATGATAGCAAAACTGCAATTAAACGTAAGAGTATGCAACAAAAAAACCTAACAAAATAAAGAAAAAAGTACAGTATACATATACATTCTGCTCCAATTACAACATCAGTTTCTACAAAATTACAGATAACATTTCACCCACATATTCACCTGGTCAACATTGTTTTCTAGAATGTATCTTTTAACTTCCTTTTTAAAAAGATTAAGTTTTTTCATCTTTATTTCTTGTGGTAATATATTGAAAAATTTTAGACCCTTAATCTTTATTGAGTAGAGTCCAAAAGTAGTGTTGTTTACTCTGTTCTGGAAATAATTATTCAGACTTCTTGTGGAGTAATTCCCCTTTTTGTGTTCCCCAATTTTTAGATTACTAATAGTTAGGCTGTTTTCAAGTTTATATGCCATTACAACCGTATCAAAAAAAAAAAAGCTTCAGTTAATTTCAAAATACCCAACCTTTTAAGCTTAATGTCGCCGTCCTCACCACTGGACAGCCAAAAAATATTTTTAGTGCTGTTTTTTGTAGTCTTATTAGTGGTATTAAATAACTTTTAAAAGTATAACCCAGATTACATTTAAGTAGGACAAATGCGAGTTAACCAGAGCAAAGTAGATGAGCTTTAAAACGTTTGGAGTGAATTTGTATGAGAGTTTTTTTAGCACCCCAATTGGACCCCTAATTTTCTTTGTGACATGGTTTATATGTGAGCTCCAGGATAGTGAGCTGTCAATGGTCAGACTGAGATATTTTGCTTTCCTTGTTTCAGAACGTTATTCCCAAAGCTTATCTGGTAATTATCTATATTCTTTCCATCTTTGTTTCCCGGTCTAGTAAAAATAACATAGTTAGACTTTTCAAGATTTAGCGACAGTTTATTGACTCTTAACCAATGGTATAACAATTTCAGGTCTGATTGAATATTCTCTGATATAGTTTTAAAATTTTGTCCAATGTAAAATAAACTTGTGTCATCTGCATATAAATGTAAATGGCCTTGAAAATTTACCTGGAAAATGTCGTTAACATAAATAAGAAAAAGTACAGGCCCAACTACCGAACCTTGAGGGACCCCACACGTGACACTACGTACAGTGCTTTCATGATTGTTTATGTGTAAGTGTATTGATTTCTGTTAGTAATATAGCTCTTAAACCACCTAAGAGCTGCTCCTCTTATTCCTATTTTAGACAACTTGTATAAGAGAATTTCATGGTTGACAGTGTCAAATGCCTTTTTAAATCAATAAATAAAGCTCCAGGTAACTTAGTATTGTCATCCAATGTATTTTGTATTTTGTCAATCAATTCAAAAGCCACAAATAGTGTATCAGATGTCCCCCTAAATCCATATTGGGGGTGTTTGAAAACATTTATTTTGTCTAAAAACTTGAGTAATCTAGCTTTCATTATTTTTTCTAATATTTTTGATATGGAGGATATGAGTGAGATAGGCCTGTAGTTTGATGGATTACATTTCAAAGTGCCACCCTTATATATTGGAATAATTTTTGACATTTTCAGCTGTTCCAGAAATTGACCTTCTGTTAAATATTTATTAAATAGAACAGATATATACTCTTCAAAAAATTTTTTAGCAGTGTTCTCTTTATTAGAACATTTATCAAAAGGCAGACTTTTTGAGTTACTAAGATCTCTTATCATATTTTTTACTTCCATTACATCTGTTAAGAAAATTGCAAATGAGCAGTCTATAGTGGTAGTGTAATATGTCCACTTATCATCAGGATATACAGGAATATTCATTGCAAGATTATATCCTACATTTTTTATTTTTTTATTTTAGAATATCTGCTATTTCAGAAGTTGTATTATATTCCTTGTTCATAAATTTAAATCTTGATATTTTATTATTAACTTTACAGTTTTTAGTAAGAGACTTATTTATTTCCTGCCACAATTGTTTAGGATTATTACTACTGCTCATAATTTTTCATCAACCTTCCCTTAAGTGTTGTTACATTATTCCTAGCTAAAATATAATCACTCTTATAGTTTGTATTTTCTGGGTTACATTTAACTAGTTTATATGTTTTGTCACGTAATTTAAGCATTTCCAACAGTTCACTGTTCGCCCAATCACACCCAGACGAATAACAAACACTATTGGTAATCATTTGACCTCCCCTTCTTTCAGCAAACAACAAAGCATTTTGCACTATCGTCATGAGTTCCTAAAAAAATTATTTGTATTTGTGCTGGTGTTAATTTGTCCCAGAGATTCATTAAGCTTAAGTTATAAGATATTGTAATCAACTACACGTTGATTTTCAGTGTCGTTTTTCCTCTCCGCCGTGATATAATTTGATTCCAATTCCACTATTAGAATGTTGTGATCACTTAAACTATTGTTAATGTTTGAAACCCACAGTGCCTGGCCATCTACATTTGAAATAATTTGGTCCACTGTACTTTCATTGTTGTTAGTTATTCTAAATGCTAGCTCATTGCAAATTTCGAAGCCATAGCTGTTTAGCAGATTATTAAATACTGTATCATTCATTGTATTAACGTTTGTGTCCCCTATGATATGCATTTTTTCTATGTCAAATTGTTTAGAATGTTTTCAAAGTATGCTAGGAAGTTATTAAGAGGGATATTTGGAGGCCTATATATAACACTGATATGTAGGGGTGGGTTTAACGAGTCTATTTCAATTCTTAGAAAATAAAATTATTTATTTTTATTATCACCACGTCTTAGTACCCATTCGGGTTATACGCACTATGCTAATGTGTAATGGTAGGGTGATTTGTGAGATGAAATGGAGGACCTACAGTTTAACGTGGAATCCGAACCACGGTGGAGGCCTGGCATTCCCCACATTCACAAGATGTAGAAAATAAAAACCACTCTCATCCATTTAATGTGTTCTTATTTCTGTTAAAAAAAAGCCGTAATTTGTTTTATTCATTTCAAGTTTATTTGTAAATCTAGTTTTGATTTTCAGTTTTTGAAGAGTTTTAATGTGTTTATTAAAATATTTACAAGATTGTTCATGAGGGGAAAGTTTTAGAAGTGAGCATGTGCCAAAATGGTCGAGTCCAAGTTTCCCATAGAAGTGGAAGGGTAGGGTACTAGGCACGTAAGATTTTCCACACCTAACCATTTTTTTATTTTTTTAAGAAGATTTTATTCGTGTTTATCTCTTTTGTCCGACAAAATAAATATTACGGATTAAGTTGTGCTTTTCAATTAGGCCTAACTAAGTAATGGTTGAATTTAAAATATTATACTTTGTTTATGAGGTGAAAGATTCGATCATCAAATCCAGTCAAACACCGAATACTTGTCGAGTGGCTCATCTCTAATATATACACCAATACACACACTCAGTTCTCAAAGTTATGCTGTTTGTTACAGACTAACACTAATAACACAGTTAAATATCATACTGTGGTTTTATAAAAGCTGAGTATTTTTGGGTCAATAGTGTATGTTCCTTTCGCCCATATCATGAATCTATACAAGAATAATAAAGTTAGTATTGTACTTACATGGGCCAGCTGCTGGATGTACTAATGTAGCACAAGGCTGTAAGCTTTCCGGTGATGCAAGAGCTGCAGATATAAACAAACAAATTAGTACATAGAAACAAACCATGTCCAAATGGTCAAAATATCAACAACTCCTGTAATAAACATGATGGCTAGGACAGTAGCCACCTGAGCGAGAAATACACACAACTTGTGTTTAGTTTGGTGTATTTTAATTAAAAACAATCTAATACTTCATAATAACTCTAGACAAAGAAATATAAGTTAACTTCTAATCACGGTATATGTACCACAATTTATAATGCTTTTTTAAACTTATTTTAAGAACATTAAAAATGGTACTTAAATCTTTTTATAAAATTATTTTAATTGAATAAAATAATAAAATATGTATATAGATATTAAATGATTTGTAAACGTTCAATAAAGTTAAATTTTGCTCTCGCTCATGCAGCCAGACTAGCAGTACCTGAGCCTTTCCAACATGCACCAAGATTATATTTCCACCAATCACAAAACACGCACACACACTCGCATACTCCTAGGGTGCAATGGTCAGAAACCACAGTTTGGTCACACAATTTCAAATGTTGGAGGGAAAAGGACAGGATAAAGGGCAGTAAGATAGTTATTTGAGGAGTATGGGAAAAATATATATAAGATCAAAAATACTTTAAAATTGTATTTAAAATCATTCATAATATTTAAAAAAATTCTAGATAAAAAACCAAAATCCAATTATAATAAGTACTTTCAGAAAAAGGTTACTAATTTTAACATATTTGTAACAATGAAATGCAAACCTATTAGAGGCTGCTATTTTCCAAGTTTTTGGTTTTGTTTGATTTAGAACAATTTGGATTAATCATTTTGCCACATAAAATAAGTTTGTTTAGTAAACAATATGTTGAAAATTTACAGCATTATATAAAATTAAATTAATCAAAGTGACCACAAAATCTAAAAAAAATAATCTGACTTTTCCCAGATATATAAATCCCTAATTTATCCCAACTAAGAACCTTATCAGAATAATTAATAAGCATGTTAACAAAAATAAATTAACTTAAGACAAAATTAAACATGTTGTTTGAATTAAATACAATAAAAACAATAATTTTATTTTCTATTAAGTTAACTATACCATTTTCACTGATCAATTACAAACTTCCTTATTGAATCGAGGCTTGGAAACCAGATTTTTCTAGTTAGTAAGGGCAAGTGACCCTCCAAGTTTGTCCAAAATTATTCTCAAGCGCACGGTTAACATATTTGTTCTGTTCTGGTAAATTAAAAGAGAACTGTACTGCCGTATAGTTGAAAAGAGGTTTTCTATTGACATTTTTTTTTTCCATTATAAATAATCTTTCTCTTGTTAACAATGAATGCTAACATGAGTGTTAAGTATGTAGAGAAAACAATTATTTTAATAACTGTGGCATTTCTTGCTCCTCTAACCGTGTATTTTGCTATAAACTAGCTCCCTGGCGGAGGAGAATCAAAACTGATTGGTCATGTAAAAGTTCCCTACAAACTCGCATGCTTGTTATGAGTTGCACAGTTGTGGAGCGAGACGGATAGTGTTGAAGTAGTAACAAGACCTCCATTATCTATAACTGAGCAAACTGAAAGGCACCAAAGACGAGAGGGGAAGTAGAATATTAGTGTTTGTTTACAGACATATTGACAAATAGCGCAATTGTACGAGACAAAATATAGATTACCTACCTATATCATAAAATATAAAGTGCCTAAATACTATGCCATGCATGTGGTCCTAATTTACTCATTACTCCATTTGACTGGATCACCGGGGATTGTATCCAAAGCTTCATCACTACCTCAGTCAATACTCAAAATAGGAGAGTAAAATACTCAATACTATTTTAGCTGTGATTATTCAGCAGCATCTACTAGCCCTATTAAAAATATATCTGGTAATGCTTGCACTTTGTATCATATTTTATCATGTTAATTACTTAAAATGTATCTTTCTCAAATAATCAAGATAAAATCACACAAACACATACATGCATATGTGTGCACATACACACACAAAATATTGCAACCATTTGTAATGATCAATAAATTAACATCTGTTTTAGGGTAATATACAGTATTTGGTTTGTTTTGTGGAATACATAGAATGTAATTGAAAGATATCAAACCTGGCCAGAAATATATTGAAGGTGATTCCACTTGTACATATCCATGTTTTCATAATCACGCCTTGTTTAAAAAAATTGAGTTTCAACTTTTAACCTTATACTCTTCTTTTCATAATTTCCCATATGGGCTCCAATTAAAGAGCACCAACCATGGCCCATCACAATCTATATAATGTTTGAAATACTAATTTTTACAGTCCACTGTTTAATTTGTTGAACTGAATTCTCTCTCCCGCTTAGTGAAAAAGAATAAAAATATAAATGATCTTGCACACTTTAAACTGAAAATTTATATTTTCCCATGAGCCAAGAGCATCTTGATTAAAGGGGGTGTTGAGAGATTCAAAGTTACTCAAATAGTATCATTAACACATCTTTTCTTTGACCCAATCTACAGTGAAGAATTTTCTAATTTCAAACAATCTCCGCTCTAACGATGTATAAGTGGGAATATAATATTGTTTGATTCATTATTTATGCACTATATTATCTTTATATTTTTTTTATGTTTACTACCACGTCTTACTACCCATTCGGGTTGTTGCCACAACTGCAAAACAAAAAACATATTAGTTTTATTAATATATTTTGTTCTTTTGATAGGTTACAAAAAAAGAAGCCAAACATACAGTAATCCTTAGGGAAATATTATTTAAAACGTTTGGTAATACTTTTGATTGGTAATATAATATTACTAAGAAAATAATTACTGTTTCCTCATAGGTTAACATTAGTGACTTTAAATCAATGTTGATGATAAAAATTCTTTAGTGAACTGCCAGTTAATGGCCTACACACGAATTTCCAATACAGTTATCTGTTTCATGATGGCGGCACTCAAAAGGTTCTGTGATGTGACTTTTTAATACCAAGCAATCGATTGAGTACCTAAGGTGACAGATATTGTGAGACTGACATCTTAAACCACATAGACCACAGTCA
The DNA here is from genome assembly GCA_901482245.1 of Timema douglasi. Lineage (NCBI taxonomy): Eukaryota > Metazoa > Arthropoda > Insecta > Phasmatodea > Timematidae > Timema > Timema douglasi. The sequence continues at coordinate 82,578 of CABEEJ010002560.1, read as the reverse complement.
TTCTATATTACCACAATGTACTATTGAATTATATTAATTTGTTTCCCATCTATCTGAGGAAAAATATCATTTTCAAATCCAAGGAGAAATTATAGGAAATATTTAACTTTTAAGTCCAAAGATAAAACTGTATTATTTATAAAAATGTGGAGGGATAGAGGTATACTCTTAAAGTACTACTAGTTTATTAGATTAAAAAAACCTAACCAAAGACAGACTATTTAGCTCTTGCAAACTAAAACTTACTCTCATGACAATGTTGATGCAAAGAAAATTCTGACAGTAGTTTACATATCTGGTCTATAAAAAATAACCAATTTATTTGTCAAGCACCTTGAGCTTTGAAATGTCCTGCAACAGAAGCTTCTTTGTAATCAACATTTGTCTTTATATGGATACAATGTTGTTTGGAGAGTTACTCCCAAAACGAGATTTCTATATTTTGGCCCTCTCTTGAAAAATGTGAAAACCATTGAAACAGAGGAATCATTTACCTCTATACTGAATAGATATTAAATATGGGTTAACTTATCAGCACACCACATAATATATATAGTGAAGCCATTTGACTGTGATCTGTACAAGAACAAACACTGATATTCTTAAGTAATTCACTTCCCCTTCATCTGTTGTGTCATTCAAGATGTCCAACTAGCTGTTTGTTACCGACACTCAATGAGCCTTCATGGTGGCTTTCTAATGTAACCTGTGTAACACCTCACATGACTTCCCCTGTAGAGTAAGTTGGTATAATACAATATCTATCAAACTCTTCAACATTGCCAGAAAGGCAAAATTAGTAAAAATAGGACATTTTTATCAAATTTTTGGATTCATCTTTTCTAATATCTTGCACCAAAAGTTTTCAGACTTTAGAAACAAAAACATAAAATCATTACAAGAAATATTACCAAAATGATATTTTGAAAAATACGCTGGAATAGACAAAAAGCTATGGTTAGCACACAATTATTTATTATTTTGGCCTTATGTGTTTTTTATTTTACCCTTTCAAACATCATTATAGTTATAAGTTTATATAGATGATTAACACGAGTAGGGGTATTAACACGTGAGAGCACAATTAGAGTAAATATGAACCAGTGGTACACGCACACAAAAACTAAATATGTCAGAAGTGGTATTTTTTATGACCGTTTTAATACTCGTTCTGGTTATACGAATATATGATAATTACTCTAAAGAGATATGGATGAGGAAGGAAGTATTTTAGGGGTAATTCACCCACATTTACATGAATTAAGAGTAGGAAATCATTTAGGAAAGGCCATCCTCAGTAGAACCTATCAAGATTCAAACCTCTAACTCCCCGGCATTAGGTCCAGTCTAACACAAGAGTGACGGCTTACATCATCCAGTCAAGTAGAACCAATGTTATATCTACAAATGCATTTACTGTGAAAATTAGAAATCTAATATAACAAATATATTTGCTCAAATACAAATTTGTTAGAGTAATTAGGTTAATTAGTAAACAGAATTTTTCTTATAGTACGCTTCTTAACTCTATCACACACACAGCTAGAAACACATCGTTTATAAAATAGCATATTATTGCTTATTTTGTTCACATTGAGAACTAAAATTTTATTTTTCAAATAGTTTAGAAAAAATAATAAATAAACTCAATTATTAAATAAAGAGGTAAGGAGAAATTTACATCTCTTTTTCCACTTGGCTCAGATATATATATTTTAAATTGGACCACTTTCAGGTCATATTGATGATTAACTACATGGATAAGCTAAAGTTGTCAATCTCAATCATCTCTCTACTAACTGCATGGATAAGCTAATGTTGTCAATCTCAATCATCTCTCTACTAACTGCATGGTTAAGCTAATGTTGTCAATCTCAATCATCTCTCACCTAGCTGCATGGATAAGCTAACATTGCCAATCTCAATCATCTCTCAGCTAACTGCATGGATAAGCTAACGTTGCCAATCTCAATCATCTCTCTACTAACTGCATGGATAAGCTAATGTTGTCAATCTCAATCATCTTTCTACTAACTACATGGATAAGCTAACGTTGCCAATCTCAATCATATCTCTACTAACTGCATGGATAAGCTAACGTTGTCAATCTCAATCATCTCTCACCTAACTACATGGATAAGCTAACGTTGCCAATCTCAATCATCTCTCACCTAGCTGCATGGATAAGCTAACGTTGTCAATCTCAATCATCTCTCACCTAACTACATGGATAAGCTAACGTTGCCAATCTCAATCATATCTCTACTAACTGCATGGATAAGCTAACGTTGCCAATCTCAATCATCTCTCACCTAACTACATGGATAAGCTAGCGATGTCAATCTCAATCATCTCTCACCTAACTGCATGGATAAGCTAACGTTGTCAATCTCAATCATCTCTCACCTAACTACATGGATAAGCTAACGTTGCCAATCTCAATCATATCTCTACTAACTGCATGGATAAGCTAACGTTGCCAATCTCAATCATCTCTCACCTAACTACATGGATAAGCTAGCGTTGCCAATCTCAATCATCTCTCACCTAGCTGCATGGATAAGCTAACGTTGCCAATCTCAATCATCTCTCACCTAACTGCATGGATAAGCTAACGTTGCCAATCTCAATCATCTCTCACCTAGCTGCATGGATAAGCTAACGTTGCCAATCTCAATCATCTCTCACCTAACTGCATGGATAAGCTAACGTTGCCAATCTCAATCATCTCTCACCTAGCTGCATGGATAAGCTAACGTTGCCAATCTCAATCATCTCTCACCTAACTGCATGGATAAGCTAACGTTGCCAATCTCAATCATCTCTCACCTAGCTGCATGGATAAGCTAACGTTGCCAATCTCAATCATCTCTCACCTAACTGCATGGATAAGCTAACGTTGCCAATCTCAATCATCTCTCACCTAGCTGCATGGATAAGCTAACGTTGCCAATCTCAATCATCTCTCACCTAACTGCATGGATAAGCTAACGTTGCCAATCTCAATCATCTCTCACCTAGCTGCATGGATAAGCTAACGTTGCCAATCTCAATCATCTCTCACCTAACTGCATGGATAAGCTAACGTTGCCAATCTCAATCATCTCTCACCTAGCTGCATGGATAAGCTAACGTTGCCAATCTCAATCATCTCTCACCTAACTGCATGGATAAGCTAACGTTGCCAATCTCAATCATCTCTCACCTAGCTGCATGGATAAGCTAACGTTGCCAATCTCAATCATCTCTCACCTAACTGCATGGATAAGCTAACGTTGCCAATCTCAATCATCTCTCACCTAGCTGCATGGATAAGCTAACGTTGCCAATCTCAATCATCTCTCACCTAACTGCATGGATAAGCTAACGTTGCCAATCTCAATCATCTCTCACCTAGCTGCATGGATAAGCTAACGTTGCCAATCTCAATCATCTCTCACCTAACTGCATGGATAAGCTAACGTTGCCAATCTCAATCATCTCTCACCTAGCTGCATGGATAAGCTAACGTTGCCAATCTCAATCATCTCTCACCTAACTGCATGGATAAGCTAACGTTGCCAATCTCAATCATCTCTCACCTAGCTGCATGGATAAGCTAACGTTGCCAATCTCAATCATCTCTCACCTAACTGCATGGATAAGCTAACGTTGCCAATCTCAATCATCTCTCACCTAGCTGCATGGATAAGCTAACGTTGCCAATCTCAATCATATCTTTACTAACTGCATGGATAAGCTAATGTTGCCAATCTCAATCATCTCTCACCTAACTGCATGGATAAGCTAACGTTGCCAATCTCAATCATCTCTCACCTAGCTGCATGGATAAGCTAGCGTTGCCAACCTCAATCATATCTTTACTAACTGCATGGATAAGCTAATGTCAATCTCAATCATCTTTATCCAGGTCCAGAGTGAGTTCATTAAACCAACATTATGCACACAATTTTTATTTAATTAACGTTTTGATTCATTGTAAATTAGCAGAAGTACCCAGCGTTACCACTGGCAACACTTTGCTTTGCTTCATACAGAAAAGAAAAAAATTCATTTTTGGCCCAGTTTTTATTTTAATTAATTGAAAAAAATCTTATCCAAATTTTAAAATTCTGGCTTCAAAATACACATGTTTGTTTACAGGTTCCACTAATTTTTACATTCCAGACCTTTGTGTGTGATAGATATCACACAAACTCATGACAGACAGAAAAACAAACTTTTCATTATAATTATATAGAAAGAATATAGTACATAGATGAGACATATGTATTTTATATTCTGAAAATTGAAAAATTACACCTGGATACAGGAATCGAACCCGAGACCTTTGGCTTAGTTAATAAATGTTCTAACCTCTGAGCTATCCAGGTATCGTCCTGTGTCCAGATGTCATTTTTCAATTTTCAGAATATGATATCAAAATGGAGTAATCCTCACTAAAGCATAAATAATAGCTTTGGCTACTTGATTTATTAATATGCAATCCCGTACAGTTATAATAATTGTACAAATGGCTGCAATAAGCCAACTACCGAGTCGAGGGTGGGGGTTATCTGATAGCTCGTGATCTTAATAAATCACACATTAGTAGCTGATGATTTTCAAACGGTCATCATAGACTCTGCCTTAAAATATGAGTGAAGAATGACCCTGGGCACAGGACGATTTCTGGATTGTTCAGTGGTTAGAGCATTGACGTACTACACCAAAGGTCCCGGGTTCGATTCCCGTGTCGAGGTGTCATTTTAATATTCAGAATATGATATCTAGATGCGATTAAATCCTCACTAAAACAAATATAATACCTTTGGCTATTTGATGTTTGTGTATTTTATCTGTCATTTCTGATAAATGAAGCTCATGCACTGACAAACTTTTGCAGTCAAATGAAACTAAAGCTCAAGTTTTAACTTACTGTGAACAAGCTGTAGCCGGAATTCTTGTTATTTGTAAAGGAATCAAGGGTAGTTTTGGGGCGGTAATATTGGATAAAGATTGTCATTAATAGCAGGGTGGCAGGCCTATTTCTCAGGGAGTTTTGTTGATTTTACCACTTGGTTACAGCTGCTAACAAAGTTCTAGAGCCGTGTTTCTCAATCTTTTTTGAATAACAGATGACTTGATGCACACGCGGACACCCACTTTAATATACTATCCAGCTGTCCCCTTACTGAAGCGAGAAATTATATCAACATACGTGTTTATCAAGCAGTAAAATACAATATTTTTATTATTAGACTTTGTTCTTTATCAGGGTGTCTACTCAGTTAGAGGAACAAAAATTTGTGACTTTTTTGTGACTTTATTGACCACAAAATACCTTCGGGGGCGTATAGCCCAAACGGTCAGTAAGACGCAGTGCAAAAAAAAAATTCCTTCGGTAAACGGTCGAGCTTTATAGTGTACACCGGGCCTAGATATTATAATAAAAAAACACCTTGGAGTAGGGCAGAGGCTAGTTCCAAATGCTTCTTACCTTTTTCATGAATTTTCACTCCATTCAACCCACTGTGGCTTATATCAAATTTTGATTTATAAGATGTACAATAAGCCTTATACTGGTCATCTACAACAGGGTGCAACCACTTTGAGTATTTTTTTTTTTCAACAGTCAGCCAAAACTCTTTGAACGAACATTTACCAGGCATCTTTTAACAGATTAGCCTAAACTTCACACATAAAATCTTTGAATGCCCCCCAAAAAAATTATGGTTTTTTTGCAACACACGATTAAAAAATAATTTAGGCCTAATATTTTATGTGCCCATTAGACAGCGAAAATCATTATAAAAATTGGTAAATTTCAACTGTTTTGAATGAATGGTATTTAAAATTAAATGAATTACGTCAAGGATTAAATATTAACATGAATATTATTATTTTATATTTTAAAAAAAATACGCCATATTTCACTGCGAAAACTATTGCTATTTGCTGCCAACGTTAATTTGAAATTATAATATACATTTTACACTGCCTTCAAATTGCAGTCGGATCACTGAAAGCGTAAAAAATTGATAATTGCAGCCAACAGCTTGATCCAGATCCACAACACAGATGAACGCCCGGTTTCTGTAGAAAATGTCCTGGTATTTTCCCGTATCATCTACAAAACCTGAATTCCAATTCATTC